>VYZS01047323.1:0-64873 GCA_013400695.1 Neodrepanis coruscans
CAGGACTCTTGCTTTCCATCCAAAGCTCCTCAGGACTCCAGGAGCCTCTCCTGCTCTGGAAGAGTTTCACGGAAAACCCCTACCCCAAAATATCCTAAAGGTGTAATCCCAAGGTGAGAGGCAGTTCATGCTAAGGAGGGATGAACACTGAGATATTTTACTCACCAGGTCACCCATGACACCCACAAATATTTGGGATTTATTTGTGTGAGCAGGATAATGCCCAGGTTCCCCAGGAAAACAATGTCAATCCAACAGCAGCTCCCCAGGGAAGTGGTTCTTTGGCTTGTGGAGAGTCACAGGCTGAGGTGTCACTTTGGGAAGCACCTGTGCCAGAGAGGATGGTGTTTTCCAGCAGAACATTGCTCCAGGATTTTGCACACAGACTTCAGGAGTACAAAAAGAAATCTCTTTACCACCTGCCAGACAAATTCCTCCTAATTGGAGATATTTGCCTCAAATTTGACTTGCAAAGCAGAGAAATTTAGCATTGTGAGGGAGATATAGCTAGGTATGGCTAGGATTAATTTTATTTTTTTTTTGCCATCTCCTGAAAGATCTGAATTTGGAACCATTTGGCTGGAAAATTCACACTGTGAGAAAATTTGGGGCTTTGAAATAATACCTTTCCCAGCAGCAAAAAAAGATTCATTGTGATTGACAAACGGTGCCACACGTAACTTTTGCTCAAACTTTCAATATTGAAATTTTACCATGTTTGACTCCATTCTAAAAAAAATAGTGAAGTCTGAGGGCACAGGGGACCCTCAAAAATTGGAAGATGGAAGGAAAACTCTCTGAGTAACAGAGCAGCAAATGTGCTGGTGTTTTAATACAGTTCAGTGCACAACTTTTCTTGCTGCTTTCACCCATGGAGTTGCTTTGGCACTGAGAAGTGGTGCTGAAGAGAGGCAGGAGCTGATAAAAGCAGGATTTATTGAATGGGTAACAACTCTTCCCATGGGCAGCCAAGGGGGACTCCTTTTTGGGAAGAACCAGGTGCCTTAAGGGGGGTCAGAGAACTCGTGTCCAGCCCCAGCAGCAGACCCTGGGCTTCTCCCTTCTTCCTTAATGAGGCTCTAATTACACACTTCCAAACAAAGGTGCTTGCATGTGAGCATGTGCAGCATCCACAGCAAGGAAGCTCTGGGAATGGCTGGAGCCATGTAACAAAAAACATATTAGTGATCAACAGGAAGAAACAAAGGAATAAAAGCAGTTCAGGTGAGTCCACACGTACAACAATTTCTCATCAGCACCTTCCAAGGGAGCTGAGACTTCTACTGAAGTCAGGCCAAAGAGCTGTTAAGGAGAAAAAAAATATTGCTTACACTGAAAATGTATTGTGTGGCTCATTTCACAATGGTTAAAGCAATTTAGAGCCATCAGCAGGATCAGAGCGAGGGATTTGCTCTGTTTGATCAGACAAATCAGCCGTGACGTTGGATGTCTCTGCCTGCAGAGGTTCAAACGCTGGGGCTTCTTCTGTGAAGCCCTCTCTGCTCTGCTGAGAGCCTGGACACATCCCATGCTGGGACAGGCCTTTCTTTCCCAACCACCCCAGGCAATCTGCTGCCGTGATGCCGGGACCCAAAAGCATAAGATTGGATTAGGCTTTTCTTAGCTCGCCTCACTCCGAATGTAGTGTTGCCAATTTGTACGATTTTATGCCAAGCCTTGTGATATTTGGGATTTTTCTTAGAGCGTCAGTTCCTGGAATAAAGTGATTACAGAAGAACCTTCTCGCTGCTTCGGCTATAAAAGTACATTCCCATCCCATGTTGTTACCAGAAGGGTTGAAATGGGGAAGGAAGATCTTTCTTGGGGGAGCTGAAGACTTGTGTTCCATCATCCAGCTTTGGGGATTAGTGTTAAAGCTCCTGCATGTTTTAAGTAGCATTCTCTGATCCCTGAGCATCTGGAATAGTGCTGGTCAAATTTTCTGCCTATCCAGTGCCTTCATTTTTGGAGTGATAACAGATGATCTTTAAATGCCCCTGTGGTCCTGACCAGACTGAGCCAGCCCAGTGTCCTGTCCCTGGGACACTCACAGCCTCTGACACAGAGACAACCTGATTAACAATGGCAACCATGGAATCCTTTTCAAGATAAGATGTTATTTTTACACCAATTACAAGGTTATGGATCAGGCTAAAGGGTGTTTAATATGTTGTAATATTTAGGCACACTTGGCTCCCATGTTTATTGGGGCTGTTTGTAGCAACATGTAGTATGTGCTCACTGTGGAAGTATGTGACACACACATAAACCCGGCACAGATGTGCTGGGAAGCACCAGGGAAGCTGGGCTGGCCCATGGCATGGGGAGCAAGTGCTCCTGCCTGCAGCCAGGGCAGGGGGAGAAGGGAAGAGAGAGGAGGAAGAGAGATAAACTCATACCTGCTGGGCTTGCTCCACTCAGCTGCATCTTACTTTAACACAGTGTTTTCTTTTGAGGTCTCAAAATCCCATTGCACAATATTGTAAAAATGTCATAAAATATTTTATTGCATCGTACCACTGAAATGCTGCCAAGAGCCTTAACCCCTGCACTGCCTCCTTCCTGAGGATGCCCAGCGTGTCTCCAGGTGGGAACTGGCTCCCTTTGTTTTCTGGTTCAACTTTGAGGATAATGAGAAGGGGTTTGAGGGCTTGGAGGTGAGAGATGCCAGGTCACTGCTCCAGTGAGGCTCTCAGGCTGGTGTCAGCTAATCTGGAGCCTTCCCATGCCTCTCTCTGGGAATTTCAGCTTGATCAGGGTTTGATCCTGGTGCTTTCGCTCCTCACCTCCAGCCCCAGTGCCAATCCTGGGAATACCAAGAGAAATGCACTCACTGCTTTGCAGGTTCTCAGGGTGTGTCCCACTGTCTTGGGTCATACTGAAGCCATCAGTCACCCATAAAATTACATTTGGAAGCTCCTGGAGTCAAATCCCAAAGGTACGGGAGGTGAAGGACCAGCTCTTCCAGCAAGGCCAAGGCTGGCCCTTGGGATGGTGATGGTGCTGCTGGATGGGTGAGCTGGGCAAGTCATTTCTCAGCACTGGACTCATTTGCCCAAAGGGTGTGTGGAGATAAACAACTTTATTGACCTGCTGTGTAAAGCTCTTGGAAATTCACTGCTGAGAAAACCATGGGATCTGTGTTTACGAGACTTCAGTGGATCTTTGGAGGCCAGTGGGGACATGGGAGTCACATTAGACCCTTCCCTTATGCAGGTCATGCAAATCAAAGAGCAAACTAGACAAGACATGAGAGTAGGAGGCTCCTGTTCCTCAAAGCAGTCCCAGAAGGAAAACTTGACCCCTCAGAGCGTGATTGTGGAATCCACCTCTGTGTGAGCTTGGGTTTTCTTTCACTTGCCCTGTGATACTCATCTATGTATCCAAAAAATGACCACCTGATCACCCCATCCCTATCTCAACAGACACTGTTGTTAACTGGGGAAATATTTCACATCAGTTGGAAAATTCCAGAGGCCTCTCCTTCTGCAGATGTTGGGGCTGTGCTTGCCAGCAACCAGATCCTGGACTGAGTTTGTTATAAAGAAAGAGCAAAAATTAGCCAGCTGTTCTCAGTGGAGATTTTCAACCCTTTTTCTTCCCCTTTAATGAAAGTAATAATGACTCCATGAAAGGCTCAGGCAGAACTTATTCAGGCCCAGGGGAAATTCACCCTGCTCAGAGGTATAGATACCAATTAATTCTCACTTAAAGCCTATTTTGAGTGGTACTACATGGGTGTAAATCTTTCTGCTGGTGTTCATACTGAGGTGAATTTTCAACCTGCCCTGAAGGGTAAAACTCCAAACTCTCTCTTATTTCATAGTTCTCAAGGACACAGTGCAGGCAATACCACCTTTTTCAACTGTCCTGAGCTGTAGGTAGGCTTTGGGATTGATTCATGGGCTAGAAGAGTCCTTAGGAGAGACATTTTCTACTGTAATGGATCTCAGGGTAACTCTTGGTTTGCAGGCTGCATTACCAGAGGTGCCTCCCATCCTTTCCCAGCTCCTGTGGTGCCTCTGTCCCACTGACACACTGACAATAAGGGTCTATTAATCCAAATTTCCTCTGAGTCTGTGCTAAATCTCCATCTCAGCTGGCTGAGATGTGCCGGGGAAGAATGTGGGGATTTTATCATTTGCTTTTCTGTCTAAACAAAATGCTTTCCCATAAACATGGAGAAGGAAACCCCACTTGGCCGAGCCCCTTGGAAGAAGTGTCTTCACTGGGAATGTTTATATGTTGCCTCTGAAACCTAAACTAAATCAAACTGAGGCTTAGAGCAGCCACTGCCCCCATTGTGAGCAGCACCAGGGCCCGGCTCTCCCAGGGCTGAGCCTGCACCCAGCACAGGGAGCTGCCTGCCCTGCCAGCCCCTCTGAGGCAGCACATGGACCTGGAGGCTGAGCTGGGCTTTCCATAAATTAAGTTCCCCAATGGCACAGACCTTCCTGGAGCTGAGCACAGCTGGAGGAGGAAGGCACTGGCTCCTGCTTGCTCTTGTTTAGTGTTCACAAGTGTGTTCCTAGTAAAGGAAGGTTAGCCAAGAGCCTATCATCATCTCCATGGGAACTTAGGACCTTTTGGGAGCTTCTGGGTTTGCCTGGGATGTCACAGAATCCTGACAAAAAACACAAAGTGCCCATGTCCCTGCCTCCTGTCAGCTCTGAGTACACTGTGGATGCTGTTCCTTTAGAGAACTGGGGCAGTCCGACTGTGCTCCCTTCATTTTAAATCATCTGGAGGTTGTTACCTGGGGATGCTCTGAGCTCCATGAATTTCTGTGCTGTGCAGTGTGAGTTTGCCATGGCAGTCCCTCAGTTTGTAACCACTGTGGGAAGCACAGTCAGGTATTACTGGAAGCTCTTTGGAGCTGAGGTTGCCTCTTTTAGAGGCACAGGATTTGGGAGGAAAAGGTCTATACAGGTGATATGGATGCAAATTTATATTCATTAACAGTGTCTAAAAATCATTTCAGCCTGAGCAGGGTGGTCAGTGAAGCAGAAACGAGGTCAATAAGACAGCCAGGGTCATGTCCCTCCTTGAGCTTTGGTCCCTGTCTTGTACTGGGCAGGTGTTGTCCAACCCCTCCAGCAACAACAACACAAACCCAGGCAAAAGCAGCAGCTATTCTGCACTGGGGCTGTGGTACAGTGTGTCCTGTCACATCCCACACAAGCACAAGCACGTTCTCCCAGAGCACATCTGCCTACAAAAGCAAACACCTCTGCAGTCACTGAATCAGCCACAAACACTGCAGAGGGAAAAACATGCAGGGACAGCAGCTCTGAAAGGTGAGCAAGAAGAGAATAAAGCAAATAAAGGAGTGCAAAGCTCCTCCACATCAAACAGTGATGGAGTGAGACATTGTAATCAGTGTCAGCTCCCATCTCCTTTTTTTGTAAGGTGTATTTATGAAATCTGGGAATGAAAGCAGAGTCCAATATGGGATGCACAGCACAACTCACAGAGGTGCAAGCAGATGGTGGCAGTTAACACGGGCAAACAGGAATGAGCAGCACAGAAATATAAATATACTCATGGCTTTTAGGAATTCATCAGAGATTCATGCAGGCACAAAAAGGATGGATCTTCAAGGGGGGCTAAAGTAAAAAGCAGCGTAGCCTTTATGGCCTCTTGCTGTTAACTGCTATGAAATTGCAGTGGTTTACACCACGCAGCTCTTTATGTTCTCTCCGGAGGTACTGCCACAAGGAAGCAAAGCTGATCAACCGGCTCTTCTGAGCCTGGGAATTAAAACTCTGATTAAAACACCGCTGCACTCGCTCTGCCTCTGTCTCGGTCTCTGGTCACATTGATGCTGCACCAACACAAAACCTGTGCTCTTCTTTCATGAAGGATTGCCTTCCCTCTTGGGTCCAGCATCGTGTTACTGGTGAGCAGTTCCCATCTTCCATCATGCAAAGTGAAATGATTAAAAGAGAATTACTGGAATTCCCCACATCTCCATCAGATATCAGATTTGGTCACTTGGAAAATGAGTAATGAACATCGTTTGTTAATGTCACTGTTAAGTGATGAAGTTTTTTATGTTTAACATGCCAGGCCTATTTTCTCTTCATTTCTACGTTTGTTTTTGAAGCTGCTGATTTAATTAAATCTCTACTGTTGAGGAGCCATTAAAGGTTATCAACCATGCAAGATACCTGCTGTGGTGCACCAGATAATTAAAGTGAACAGGAGGCAGCTTGGGGGAGAGGAGCAGGTCCCTGTGCTCTACCAGGACAACACCTGGGTTTATGGGGTCATGCCCTGCAGAAAGAGTTGTAGGATATTTTATCACGGTGCACAGGATATTCCAATCCCCTCCTGATCCCAGGAAAATGCTCTGAAATGCACCCCGGATGGTTTTGGCCTTAAATACATCCCCCTGCAGCATTTTGTTTAATATGTAAGATCATTAAATGTCTTGCTATATCCAAAAGGTTTTTTTATCTTCTCATCCAAAGGAAAAGACATCTGGAATGAACCAGAAATGTAAATGTATGCCTTTTGCTTTGAGGATCTGTGCAAAGGAAGGGGAAAGAAGCAGGAAAGGGAGATATCAGACACAGCACCAGAGTTTCCTTTTCCTCTTCCCCTGACCTTCTCAATTACCTGCAGGTTGAAGACATTGTTAGCACAAATCAGAAAACTCTCAGGTTCCAAAACCAGCCTCAGCAGCCTCACATGTTTTATATTTTGTAATGAGTGAAGTGTTCAACTTGTAGGCAGCATCCTCCCCATAATCCACACCCACAAGCTTCAGGTTTGCCTTTTAGGAGGAATTTAATCCTTGACATAGCACAGCACTCCAGGCTGGAATTTTGTGGAATTTCCCATCCAATCCCTGAGACTGACAGCCCTCAGTGCTGTGCCCCTTGGGATATGGGATGTGAGGGATGCTGCTGCTCTGGGGGTGAAGCTCTTGGGAGGTCTTTGGTCTCCACATTTCAGCAGAGCACAGACTGGTTCATCCAAAAGCACTTTCCCAAAGAGAGGCAGTTTCTATACTGCCTTCCCATCGAGGACATCCACAGACAATTTTAATAAAATGTTTACTTGATGCCTGGAGGAGTGAGATGGCTGGGGACACCTTGCCTGGCCATGTCCCATGGGGGAGAGCAGGGACACTCATACCAGTGATGTGCAGCCTTCCCAAGGTGAGCATTATCCCAGGAGGACACACACAGCTCCCTGTCTTTCTTCCCTCTTGGCAGAATTGTTTCTCTGGGCAATAAGCCCTGATCCAATCAAATAGTTAGCAGAGAATGAGGTGGGGATTGTGCTGCTCCAAGACATCATTAAGGAGGGAAGGACTGAACTCATCACATGCTCTCTGATAAAAACATGGTTCTCTAGAGCCCAACAGAGGCTAGATGGCACTTTCTCTCCTCACAGCCTTTGGTAACTGCTTCATTACTTCCCAGAAGGAGCTGGTAAGAGCTGAGCCAAGGCTCCTGCTGAGCAGAAAGCCAGACTATCTCCTGCATCCCTTCATGGTGGGATTGTGCTTGTTGCTGAAGCCAACACAATTTATCCAGCTCTAAAAGGCTCTGATCTTCCTGTGAGTGGCCATGCTTCAGTTTGAAAGCAGAGGAGCTGTAGTGTTGCTGTGCTCTTTGGCAGATGATCTGGGAGGTTCAGGGTGGTTTCCTTGAGCTGCCTCACTTACATGATGTACAGAGGGCAGCATTCCCTCAGCAGCATCTCTGACTGCTGGGGCAGGAGGTGGGGAAGCCCCAGAGGATGGTGTGAGCTCAGGTGGTGCTGTGAATGACCACAAGATACCAGTCCTCCAGCATGGACCATGGCCTGGGCATTCCAGACAAATGCCAGGACTTTCTTCCCTAAGGACAAGCAAAGTGGGAGAGTCGCGTGTGTATCGTGGAAAAAGACATCAGGTCATCCCTCTGCACAGCGGACAGGGAGTGTGGCTGTGCTCCTGCACCCTCTTTGCACCAGGAATGCATTTGGCCAAGTCTCCTCAGGAAGTGAAGAGGGATCCAAAATGCAAATGTAAATAGATGCTTTAAAAAGCCCTGGAATATATACAAACTCCAGCAGGAACGCAGGGAGCAGCTGCTGTTTTTCTCCTTGGCCCTCTGCTGAACGTACACAGGCACATTTTGTTGGTTGTAAATGTTTAGAGAAAACAGTTACTATTAGACTGTTTGAAGACCACTTTGTATCAGCTGGGCACTTGTGGGAAGACCGTGGTGGTGATGAGCTGCACATGCACAGCCCAGGCTCTCAAAGCAGGCTCAGCACAGCTTTGCTCTCACATGCTGGTATTTCAGCATCAGTTACAAAGAGCAAACACAAAGCAAACAGATTGTTCTAACTCCTAACAGGAATATCCCTGAGCTCCTCGTGAATTCAGTGATCATCCCCCAGAGCTGGTCCAGCATCAGGGGAGAAGTCTGCTGGCCCCAAAAGCAGCAGCATTAGGCCTTATACTGCTCCCCCAGAAAGCACAGGTGGGATGAAAGCAGAATCTCTGGAGCCAAACAGAAAGCACAGGTGGGATGAAAGCAGAATCTCTGGGTCCAAACAGCCTTGCATGATGCTGGGAAAAACCTCTTCTCTTTCCTTTCCTTCCATCCTTCTCACCCATTTAAGAATTACCATTCAGCCTGGGATAATGCAGAAATTTAAGGATGATGAGTTAGGGAGGGGGAAGGAAAGCCAATGGATTGATGTCCATAAGGGTAAGGGAGAGAGACAGGGACACCCTTAGTCCTGTCTTAGACTCCCAAGTCCCCACACTGACTTTGAACCTCACTTAGACATCTGACATACCTGAAGGCAGATGGGGTCATCCCATCCAGCAAATTGAGAGGCGATGGAAGATGGGAATTTTGGCCCAAAGGAAAGGAGAGAAGCAAGAGGAAAGAGCAACCACAGGAGCTGTTGCAGAGCCCAACTGAAAACCTGTACAGCCCTCCCTGTGCCCCAAACAACTCTGCCCTCCTGTACAGAGGAGCAGAAAGCACTTCACCCCTTTCATCTCTCTGCAAAGCGCTCACGTCTCACCCTGTCCAGGGCTGGAGCTTTCCTCCAGCTGGGACAAAGTCAGGCAAAGCAGAAAACAAACATGTCCTAATTGCAAGTGGCACCTCCTGCTGCGGGTGGTCTCCAGGCAGAGAAGTGTGACATTGTCTGGAGCCCCTCTGCACGGCCCGTGGCTTTGGTGCTGCTGCTGGGTAACAAGGGTTTAATGGGGGAGAGGATGCACTGGGCTGTGCAGAAATCAGCCAGGAGCTGGCTGCAGTGGTCATCATTAAAGGTGCACAACTGGCTCCTGGAGAACAAAACCCCCGTCTCTCCCACCAGCCCTCCCAGTACAGTTTTGGTGCTGGGCCAGGGCGGTGCAATTGTTGTTTTGATTCACAACAAGTCCTCAGTCAGTAATGTAGCTTCTTCAAATTGCCTGGGACTCTGTTTGTTCTCCTCTCAATTAACGCTTTCAGAGGAATAATGCAAATTCTTTGCAATTTGGGGGATGAGGAGGGGGTGGGATGGAGATAGTGTAGAGAGGGGGTGACTGGTTCATCAGAGGGAAGGACAAACCTCCAGCTCTTTGTATCCAACCCAGCTTTGCCTTTGGACAGTAAAACAGTTTCATGTCGACAAGACATAATTAATAACCTTTAAATGCATGTAATTAATGAGGAAGGTTATGGCAAATTCCAACCTCACCATGCTGCATCATCAGAGTGTTCATCCCCATTAACTGCATGTGCCGAGTGCTGCTCCCCAGGCTGCAGCTCTCCAGCCTCTGCACAGGCAGTGGGGAGGCAAAACCTGCCTCTGTGGGGACAATTAGGTGGCATTCCATGACGCTGTGATGCCTTAGATGAGCCCTGATACAGAAATGGGTCACGGGAGAATTTTTTTCTGTGCTTATACAGGCTCTGAATGTGCCAAAGTTGGGTTTTCCCCTCCAGTGTTCAGTCTGGAGGCAACATAAATCTGTACATTCCCAGTGAAGACTGGGAACCCAAGGGCCACCTGGTGTCACCATTCACTGGTGTCCCCTATGTTCCACATCTGGGCCAGCCTATGGCCATCTATGATTCCTTCCCTTTTCCTGGGGTGGAAATTCCTGCCTCTTGTTTGCCCATGAGTTACACTCGTGCCAAGGCAGAGCAGTGTGTGTGCCAGCCAGTCTGAGCTGTCACATGAGAAGATAACTAACATTGGTGTTTTACCTGTTTTATGGTGGCTCTACTCTGTTGAAACTTTTCCCTTTTCTCCCACCCCCCTTCCCCTCTCTTCTGTCTGAGCCAAGAGATCCTGAAACCTCCAGGGCATGTGGGGTAGGAGCCTGGATGCTCTGGCACAGGCAGAAGCCCTTCTGGGCCTTTACATATTAAAAAAAAAAGATATTCTGGGGGCAGCAAAGTCTGGGTAGAGAGTCCTGGGACTGCAGTCTGATTTTGGGTTTTCAAATTTTTATTTGGCCTGGGATAACTGGGCAGGACACAAGGCAGGGAAATGCTGGGGGAACACGGGGTGGGGGATGAAGGCACTTGCCATGGGGAGCTGAGAGGGGCTTGGTCCAGCAAATGGGGCCCAGAGAAGGAATTGACATTGAAAGGAAAGAAAAAAGAGCAGTGCTTTGCTTTGGGGGCAAAAGATAAAGGAGTGCAAATGAATCTCAGTCTGTTCAGTTCTTAAAACTGATCCTCTTTGAAGGAAAAATAAACAGTTCTGAATTTTTTAAGTCTGTGCTTGGTTCCTTCTGTGCTCAGTTCTCTCCATCAGAAATGTTCTCAGCACTCAGTTGCTTGATGGTCATTTTCTAATTACACAAATGCCTTTTGGGATTTCCCCCCCCCAAAATGAAAACTCAGTCCTCCTGGATAATTTAGCTTCCTATAAAATATTAAGAATTAAGACCTAATGGAAAAAAAAATTAAAGTAAATATTTTATGGCTCTGAAAAGCTCCCAAACTCCAGCATGGAAAGCTCTTAGATACTGCTGTGTTTCTTATTTTTTATTTTTTTTTTTTAATAGTTTACTGCTTGGAAGAACTCATAACTAATTTATTAACACTCTGGCTGGTCAGGGGCAGCAGATTGTGATGAGGGGAGGGGATGGGCATTGGGTAGTTTTTAGGAGAAAAACCGAAAGCAAGAATTTCCCCCCTTTGAAAATATCAAATACTGGTCTGTCTTGATTGATGCTTTTGCTACACAAGTCACTTTTGGAAATCCTGATCCTGGGAAAGTCCAGCCCTGGTCAATGAAATGCTTGAAGGAGCTCAGGCTCCTTGTAGGGGAGAGTTAAATGCTGGTTATTGCTTGCATGAGGCTGGGAATCACTGGAAAACCACTGAGTTACCTGCTAGGGACATTTATGTGTCCCTGCTGGGCACAGGGAGTGAAGGTCACAGCCAGGGAAGTGCCTACATTGAGGTGGAGTGAATCCAGCCACGTGAATTTGAACACAAAGATTAAGGGATGTTTTACTGCTTGGACTTAATGTTGCTACTGGTTTTCCACTAGATTTTTAAAAATGCAGAAAGTGCAGATTTGGTGAAAAATCTCCTTCCTAAACCACTTCTTGTCTAAGGCCAGCCCTGCCTTTCCCTGATCGTTGTCATAGACTGAGCAGGGAGTGTGTCCAAGAGGTGAAGGTGTCAGGGAAAGGTCAAGGAAAGTTTAAGAAGTGCTGTAATCAGGATTTTTTCCCTATCTAATCAATAAGGTTCTCTATATGGATAGATACAAACCTCTTTTCTAGGAGGGAAACTGTTTCTGTGTGAGGAATGTGGGTCTTGATGGATCATCCTGCAGGAGAGCAGCCTCTTCCCTGGCCCCTAATAGCATCCCTGTGGAATGGCAGCTGACTGATAGAGGGCAGCTAGGAAACCCCTGGAGAGGGAAAGTGAAGCATATTCACATTATCTGCAAGCATGTTCTGCAGACAGGATTCCTTTTTATTATTCTTTAATTATTATTTTGAATCTCTATCCAGAGAGAGTTGGTTATAAACGGGAAAACTGTTCGGCTCATTATCCTTTAATTATTGAAGTGAATGATTTGGGTAAAATGGAGGAAACTGAAAACATGGAGATGATATTCCAGTCCATTAGGCCTTGGTTTCCTAGATCAGTATCTTTAGAGCTGGCAGAATATTTTTAATTTATTCTGTCATCTGCAAACAGAGAGAACTCTGTCATTACAGAAAGGACTTTTCAAAAGCTACACATTTTATCCTCCTGTTCTGCTCTTCTCAGCAATAATCTCTCTGTGCCTTTCACCCCTGAGTTGCTGGTTTCTGTTGTAGTCGAGAGTTTAATTTAAAGAAAAAAGATCAGTCTGGCATTTGGAAGTACTGCCTGACTGCCTGCTCTGCCCATGATTGTACCTCACCTCCCCAGAAATGGGAAACACTAAAATCCGAGCAGGATGCAAGGAAAGAAAAAGTTTCATTGTGTTTAGAAAATGTTTAGCAAAAAACAAAATTATGAAAAAGATACATTTTCACTAGAAATAAATGCTGCTGGGATTTTTTTCTGGGAATGTGAAGGCACCAGCCAGTCACTGATCTCCCACAGCATCTCTTTGCTGTCACAGAGTCACCTCCTGCTCTTCTCCTCTGGACCTTCCTCAGATGCTCTGTGCAGCTGGATGTGAACAGCAGTGTGATGAGCTCCAGCCTCTACCTTTTCTCTGTCTTTTAACAGTACTGGGTTCAAAGTGAGACACAGTGTTACAGACAAGACCTCAGACAGGGTAAGAAAAGCAAAGAAATAATCTTTATATATCCCTGACTGAGATTTGCCTAAGAATTGGCATTATATTGCAATTTTGGTCCATGTTTAACTCACAATCCACTTTTATGCCAGACTGTTCTTCGGTCAATTAATTTTGATGTGATACTTGTGCATTTGTATTCTTCTTAAACATCCCATTTTACAGCTTTCAGTGAATGTTACATTGCTGGATTCCTAATCAGGTGCTCAGCTTGTTAGGATCACTTTTGTTCTGATAAGGTGTTTTCAACCAAGTGAATCTCCAAATTACATCTCTCACACGGTGATTTCCTCCAGACAGCACTGCCCTAAGTTATGAGAACATCAATCCAAACACTGTCAAAAGCCTCCTTACTCAAAACCCATCACAGGTATCACTTGGCTCTCATTGCCAAGGAGGAAATGAAATTAATTTGACATGTCAGCATATGTTTAGGTAAAACTGAGGGTTATGTTTAGCTTGGGAGAGTTGCTGTTGTGTTGTTTAGGAGGATTTTAACACAGACCACAACTCTAAGTAGATCTACTCCACAGGACTCCAAAAGCTGAGATAACTTAATAGACTGTTGATTCACCAATGAGTTTGTCTGATGAAGATAAGATCTAATACATCTTAAATAAAGAGAGAAGTTCTTAGTAAAACTCATCTGGCTTTGGAGTCTGTCAGACTCAGACACCAGAAAGATTTCAAACCTCTTCAGCTGCTCTCCCTCTATAGTTTACCTTGATCCTTTCCATTCTTCCCCAAAACCCAAACAACTCGATACTTATCTCATGCAAAGGCAACAGAGAGTTTACTTTTTGGAAAAGAGAGATTTAAATTCTTCAATTGTGTTGCTCTTTTTAGACACTCACTTTCCTAAGTGACCTCAATAACAGAGCTGAGCTATGGACAGAATGTCACTGTGTTTGTTGTTGCCTCAAAATGTGTATTGCTGATGTCTGGCCTTATTTTCCTTTCTTTCCTCTTTATCTGAGACAAACGTCATATCCTTCTTATTTCTGTTCATTACATCATTGCCCTCAACTCACACATTGCATTTGTGAAGGTGGGTTTTTTCATGTCTAGTCTGAGTCAAATTGAGTCTGGAGCAAGTTTCTTTATGTCTTTGGAAACCCATGAAAGAATTCTGAAAGCCAGACTTGTCCCTTATTAGCTGTATAGCTGATGGATCAAACATATTGACACCAGAAATAAAAGCCTCTTTTTAAATGGGTGATTGAAGATTGAAAACATAAAAGTGTTGTCTCTCCACAACGACTTTCAATGGATGCTTTTGCCTCTTGCTGCAGAAAACCAAGGTGCAAATGGCTCCTGGAGCTGCCCCTGCCATTGTGCTTGAAAAATGGCATTTCAAGAATAAAGGTTGTTTCTTTCCAAAGACACAATGCAGTGTCCACGGGATTTTGTTTCTATCAATAATAAATCATGTGTTTCAATCTTTACAAGTATTTTTACAAAGTAAATTCTTAAAAAAAAAAAAAAAGATGATGGACCAGCTCCAAAAAATTGTGAAAGGACCCTTAGTTTCCCTTGTGCTTGCAAACCACCGTAAAAATATATACAGAGTTGAGACAAAGTTGACAGTTTTTCCTAACAAGTAAAGAAAACACACTGCACTCAAATCCAGCAATAAGAAATGCAGAAGTTTCATAAAGGTTTTGGATCTGATCCACAGCTGGCAAATTTAAATAAAATATTTTAAACCCACTTCTTCCCATAAGAAGGTACAGCCTTTCAAGATCTATTTTTACATAACTAAATTAGGATGATAATAGTTTCACAACTGCTTCCCATGAAAGGGAATTGACAGTGAGTCCCCCAAAATACCTGTTGAAGTGCTGCAAGCTCCAAATTCGGCTGCAAACTACTGATGGAAGCATTTGACCTTCTTTTCTAAAGAAATGGGGGAGGTTTCTCGTGAATCTTTCAAACAATGTCAGTCTGTCAATTTTCAGACTCTTTAATTTTTTCCAGCTGTAAATCAATCATCTTATTAACTCTTCCCTAATGTCTCCCACCAAGTTATCTGGGACTGGCAGCTTGACAAGCCATTTTTGTGGAGCTGGGAGAATAAAGTTTCTCTTGTGCATTGCTGTGATGTCATGAGCACTCACTCCTGGCTTTCACTGATCCTCCCTCACAAAAGCCTCCTTCTTTGCTCACAGCAATTATTCAGCTATTAAAGCACATTACGTTAGGTTTCTTATTTTAAGAGTGATATCACTCCTTGCTTTAATGTCCAGCCCGTGGAGCAATTTGCACTGACTTCCCCTGACACCGTGTTGGTGCTGCAGTCCCCAGGTTATGTTCCTGCCTGCATAAAGCTGCTATTGATGGGATCTAATGTGGAGAAGGCAGAGGGGCTGTGATTGATTTAAACATGTAAGTATGTAATATTATGTACTTACTCCTCTGAAACAATATTGCCAGAGCCACTGCTGAGCTCTTCTTGACAAACCTTTAAATTTCCCCCCCATGTCTCTTCATCTTGGAATCTTTAGGAGGATGAAGCTTGGGAGTTTTCATGGATGGATGGATATGAATATGTGTGGGTGTCTCCTCCCCATTTCTGGCCCATCACCTTTGTCAGATATTGCTGCTCCAGCTGCGCAGCTCCCAGCAGTCCTGCAAAACCAGGTGGTCAAGTTGGAGTGGGAAACATGCAAAGAGGCTGTTTGCAGCCTCCAAGCAGAAGCTGCCATGAAGGAGATACTCCAGAGAAAGTTTCACCTGGGGCCTGCACCTCCTTAGGAACCAAAGCATGTGTAAATGATGCTTTGGTGACCTGTGCTTTGCCTCTCCCCAGACCATCATCATCCAAACTGCATTCAGTAATCTTCCTTCCAGAGGGAACTGGAAGAAGGTGAACCCTGGGCTTGTGGGGAGACAGGATGACACCCAGTGATGGTCCTGGCAAGGGCAGAGCCTCCTGGAGTCCATCCATCTCCATGGAGCCATAGCAAAGCTCATGACCTGAGCCCTGGTGCTGTGAGAACCAGCTGCTGACATCCCCAAACCTTTGTTACACTCCCCCTTCCATCTGACACATCAATCTCTGTTTTTTAACCTTCCATCCAAACCCCTTTTCCTTTCTCCATTTTGCTGCACCATGATGGGGAGTGCCCTCCCCCACTGGAGCACTGGGCACTGGGGTGCTGTGAGTGCAGGGACAGGCTCATGTCAGCAGCTCCAACAGCTCCTGTTCCCCCGGTTCAAAGCCAGAATGACTGTATCCTCTGACTCCCACCCAGAAAATGCTGATTTCACCTAACCCTTGGTTTCTGTTTCTGCCCTCAGTTTGGGAGGAGCACAGGGCTATGCAGGAGAGCTCCCTGCCTATCCCAGACTACAGGTTCACTCTTGCTCCCCTGAGGGTCTGGCAGCAAGATGGCAAATTAGGACAACCCAGAACTGCTCTAGACCATCACAGTGGGAGCAGCACCACAGAGGCTGTCACTGAACCATTTCTAAGTCTCTGCACATCCTTGTGCATCCTTTCCTGGCTGGAGGATGCTGCCAGCAGTTGTATCCCAACAGGCAACACCCAGCTCCAGCCTGGGACCTTCAGCCCTTTTATTTTGGAGCGGGGAAGAAAGATCTGACCACTTAGTTCTGCTCACAGTCAGACGGGCTGAAGGTGTTCAGCTCCAGCTCTGGTTTCCTCACAGGTGGTCCAGTGCTCAGGAGGCTCAGGTGTATTTGTAAGACCTGCTATTTATAGGTTTCTTTAATTTCCCAGTTCCACTGTGTATTAACCACAAACCAAGCAAAACATGCAGCAATCTGTTATTTCGGCTACGTCTCACATGCAAGGTGTGGAGCTCAGAGGCCACTGAAGGACTTTCCACTGACAAATTCCTCTCTGGAGCAGCAAGAAATGTCTCAAGCTTAAAGAGCCAGTGAGGACTTAAAGTCTATTTGCATGGCCTGATGTAAATGCCAAATGAATATAGATATGCTGATGGTCTGATACTGAATTTTTCGTGGTGTAATGAGGGAACAAATGCCTACCAGGCAATCCAACTTTCCAGTCCCTCTCAAAAGATTAAGTCTGTGATCTGATCAGCCTAAATTCATATGATCAGCTGATCAGACCAGCCTGTGATCTGCCTAAATGCATCATATCTTGTCTAGTCTTAAAGAGTTAGCAAGAAGTTATCACATTAACATCACCATTCAAAGTGATGTACATGAGTACGTGGAATAGAGGTGACAGTGTTTGAACATTACACTGAATTTTTTAGTCCCAGCAGGCTGAAAATAGCAGGAGCTGAAGAGAAACAAGCACTTTTCAAAAAGTGATTCATCCAGACCTAAGCTATTTGGAGTGAATTGCTCTCTGGATATCCCTTTTCATGACTGACTGAAGGAAAATAACTGACCAATTGACTACATTAGCCTCTGCTAAGCTGCATAGGCCACTTTGGGTTCCAATAATGCAAAGAGTCAGTTTTATACAAACATTTTTTTCCAACTCTCTTGGGATGCAGCAGGACAGTGAAGAGAGAGTCTGGAATTTAAGGGTTTCCTTTAAGAATTCAACTGAAAAGAAATAGGTGCTATTAAGTACTTGGGCAATATACTGATGCAGAGTGAGAGAACCAGCTCAGACTTCCCAGGAGGACTTGTTTGTGGTTACATGTAAGAGCAGCTCAGAGAGGAAATCACAAAAAGGGAAAAGGTGTCGTAGCAGAAAGTGGCAAATTAAAACTTGACAAGCTGCAAGAACATGGATTGGAAGGAGACTCATGGGACAAGATGTTATGAAGTTGCTCTGGGATAACAAGATTAGAAAGCACAGCCTGAATTTTGGAGCAATGACATGACAATGGAAATTCAAGCAGGAGACTTTGCTCTTAACTCCCAACAAAACACTTTGGACAATGTTCTAAAGCCTGAGGATCCATGTCACTCCTTCCTTCAGTGGTAGGATATGAGGTAGTAATTTAGCACCACAACAGTGGTGCAGGAAAGATATAAACAGGCTGTAAAGTGGAATAACACCCTCAGCTATAACCACCTGCAGAGCAGGGGCTCAAGGCATGTAACTGCTGCCCCATGAAGGCAGCCCTGCTGGGACCACACATGGTCAGGGGTTTGCAGCCAGTTCCCAGAAATGAAATTAAGTGGAATGAAGGGAAGGATCAGTGTGAGTGACTTCACCTTTGGCAAAAAAGTCCAAAGGACTTCAGGTTGCAGAGTCTTCCCTGAGGTTTTCCATGTGCATCAGCATGATCTGCTGTAGGATCATTTCTGTGTGACAGTGACAGGACTCCAGCTTCTCTCACCTCTGAGAGAAACAGACCCTCTGCAACACACACCTTTTACTAATCATGTGGCTCCCTTAGTGAAGGCCCTGCAAATTCACATAAATTTTCATGTGAGAAGAGCCCCATCAAAGAAGAGAAGCCTCCTGCCAGACTGGTTCTAATGGTTCCTGGCTCTTGGCAACAGCCAGCCCTGTCAGCTCAAAGTGAAAGAAAAAGAGGTGGGGGAGAAAAACTTGCAACTAAAGAGGTTTTAGTTGCAAAACATGCTTCAGAGGAATTTTTATGGGGTCCCTCTGGACAGTACTTGTTAAAATCTGATAATCACTTAGAAAAATAATCCTATCATATTGGCAAAAGGGAACAACTAAATAAGGAAACAATTGCATGAGATGCAATATAATATATAATCATCATCATGGTTTAATGTAGCTCAGATATGCACCATGGCGAGGGAAGATGTTCTCTGCTTTCACATCCTGCTGCCTATTCCTACAGGGAAACCTCTGTAGGGAGCTGAAGATTTTTAATCCCCAAAAGAGCTGCTGATCATACCTGGCACCCACTGGGTGCCCTGCACCCACCCTGCCCTGCAAAGGTGGTCTGGCCAAAGGCAGCAGAGAGGGGGAGAGTTATCTGGGATGGATGGATGGATGGATGGATGGATGGATGGATGGATGGATGGATGGATGGATGGATGGAGCCCTGAGTTACAAAACACTCCTTATGCAATGGCAAAATGACATGACAACTACACCTGAACATTGAAAGCACCTCGGTTTGAAGGGGTTTGCTGGGTTCACACCCCAGTGATCTTTCCCTTTGGGCACCCCTGCTATCCCAGGTGTGATTCTTGTGGCTGCTCTGTGAATTTTTCATTTATTAGCAGACGTTTTTTACATTGTGCTTCTCTGCTGATAACCTCCAGCACACACGAACTGTGAACAGTCATGGTTTCAACCTGATTTAGACTGGAAGAAAAATTAAAGCTAAAAGAATGCCATGAAAAGGAAATACAGCTTCCTGACCTGCTCTGACAGCAGCAGCAGAGCTGAATTCTCAATGGCAAACTTGCCATTTGCAGGTTTGTGTTTCCAAAGTGGTTGCAGTCAGAGGGACAATGGAAGGCAAACTCAAAATAAGTCTCTGGCACAGGGAATCCCTGAGCCAGACACAACAGTGGGCCCTTCTACTAAAGCACTCTGCAAAGGAGAGCCTGATATTTCTTAAGCATCACTGTCCATGCACATATCATCCCTAATTACCAGCCTGACAATGTGCTTGCAGCACACACCTATGAATACATATGAATACATGAATACAAGCAGAGTTGCTCCTGTAAATGTAAAGGGAATTTTCCCCCATGACTTTTTAGGTCCAGTTCTGGATATGCACAAGTCAGGTATACTACAGCTCACATTAGATGATAGGAAATCATCACCAAAATTGGTAGTTTACTGACCAAGTCAGCAAGTCTGGGTATTAAACACGTTGATGACCAGAGGACACCACATTTTCCATTGGGACATCAACACCTTTTGTCTTCTGTGATGTCCAGCAGGCCTGGAAATCTGGACCTCAATCCCCAAAGTTTTTTTTGACTTCCTCTGACATACAGGTACAAATCAACCAGAGGGGATCATGATAAGGCAAGTCACCATCACTGGATGCCACGTGTGGTAAGTTTTTCCATCAGGCAAAAAGGAATGAAAACATGCATTTAAATGGAATAAAATGGTTACTGTTGAAGTTCTTAGAAATCCAGGTAGTAATTTTCAGGGTGAATGAAGGTTTCTGCACAAACAATGTTTTCAGAGTATTGTTTGTCTTGGAGGAGCAGTGCTCTTAAATCAACGGCCTATGCCATGGCAAAAAAATTATCTCAGCTAATTTCAGGCCCACACTAATTAATCAGCACTTGTTGCCATGTTAATTAGCCAAAAGTGACCTCAGACATATTCGGCCTTTTTCCGCCTCCTTAGCCCTAATGGGAGAGTCTGCACCTGAGGCAAAAGCCAGGAATAAATAGATGTGAAACCTGCTTCCAGCTGGGTAAATACAGCCCAGACTTCCCGGTTCCTACACTTGTGAAATAAACTGTGCTCCAGCCTTGCCCTTCTCTGCTTTCTGGCCTTGAGGAACATCTATGACTCTCTGGGCTTTAAAGGGAGCCCTTGCAATGTGTTATTTATGCAGAGGTGGCCTTGGAAAACTTTACAGCTGGGTCTTGGCCACTCGTGGGGTTATTGCTGCAGTATTTCCTGCAGGGAAGGCTCGTTCCCTTGCCAATAAACTGTGTGCAAGGAGTGCACAGCTCCAAAAGAGACCTTTGGGAGGGAATGCCAAGGGCTGTGGACTGAGCTCGTGTGCCTGATTCCATTGACCCCCAGGTCTCTCCTCAACACCACCCTCCTGCTCTGACCCGCAGGATTCACCCCTTAATCACCAGCTTGTTCTCAGGACTAAAGTTTCAAGTCCAACTTGAATAAGTTGCAGCTTTACGACAAGAAAAATGGCCCAAGTGCCTTTGCAGGTTGTGGGTTACTGGTAGTGAAGAGGGAAAAGCCAGTGCCACATCACAGCATCAATGTCACAATGTCACATCAGGCAATTTCTGTTGTTTTTCCTAAATCAAATGGTGTTTTTCAGACTGGAATGAGGGAATCTGGCTTCCCCCTTCAGAAAGCTTTCTCTAGCTTAGAACATGAAGATGTATTATGTGAGCTGGAGTTAAATTGTTGGTTAAGACAAAGCACTCGGGCCTACTTAAACTTATCCAGGTCAAGAATGTTATTCCTATAGATCTAGTTATTATTCTATATAGATCAATATTTTATACAGGTCTGTTATTTTAGATCCCTTTACTCAGCTTTATGATCTTAATGTGCCTAACTTTGCAATTCTCTGACAAGAAAATAAACATGATTATCCCCACTGCACAGATGAATCGACTTGCCCAAGGTCTTGAGTGAGAAACCAAACCCTCCCCATCAACATGAACTCAGCCTTTCTAGCTGAGCAATCTGGGCTCCACTGCCACCCAATATCAGCATGAGCAGCTGTATCAAGCAGGGTAACAAAATATAAATTACAAACACTCTTTTCTCTCACAGCCTATGATGGGACTCCCAAAGGCAGCAAAACCACCACTGAATGACTCCCTCTATCAGAAGGATAAAGCAATTCCAGCCACTGCTCCCATCCAGCTTATGTGCAGCAAGTTACTTTGGAAAGTTTCTGCTCTCAAGAAAGTCTGTGGTTTTGAATGTGTTTTTTAATATTCTGGAATATTTTTCTTTCTAAAGAAGCTGCAATTGCCACTCTGAACTGTTTTAGTTAAACACCAGTTTTCCTATTTTCTCTGTCTCTCTGACTCCGACCAACTTGCTTCAAGAGCCTCCTCAACCGAATCATCCCCAGCTGAAATTGCTGCTCTTAAACAGCCATTAACATTTCAAAAAGCCGTTTGAAAATCCCAAATCTCTCTTGAGTCACTTCCAAGGAACTTTTATGAATCATGGTTTGTATCATATCACACCATTCAGCAAGACATGGGCTGGAACAAAGGTATTAATGGGCATGACCAATCTTTAAAATATCCATGTGAGGAATAGCAATGAAACGTTGTGAAGGTTACAGCTGGGGAGCCATAGGTGAGCCTATGGCTGCTACTTAAAGGCTGTTTCATTTTCTTCAGCCCTTTTGAGCCTGCAAATCCCGAAACATTCAGTGTAGGGAAAGGGAATTATTTTCTGAAATTGCAGTCATGCCTCTTAGTGTGGTCTTATCTCTGGAACATGACCTTATTATGCACAGTAACTCAAAATAAGAATAAATGATGTCTGCCTCTCTTGGGACCACGTCAGAGCATGTTATGTTTTGAATTGAAGCTAGTTTGAAATCAGCCACTGAGGCATCTGCAGGAATTCTTTAAGGACTTCTTCAAATGTGCTGAATTAAAAGGCAACATTATTTTTAACTACTTCACTCTTCTAACCCACTTCAGCTCATTATTCTGCAAAGGGAAGGCTTTCTTGCATTTCACATATTCTTTCTAAATAAATGGAGATGCCCTACTGATTTGGGAATAGTTGATTATTTTTTTAGTAAATTTAAAGCTTAGCTGTCTCTGAGACCCCATTCCTCTAATGTTAATGGCAGAACTGGGGAATGAGGAAAGTGGCACCTTCCCCAAATCATCTCCTCTGTCCCCTGTGCAGTGATGAGCCCACACCCCCTGCACAAAGGTCCTGGTGATGTTCTCAGCCTCAGAGCTGGTGTTTGGAGCAGGAGATGTGGGAGAGAAGCACCTGAAGAAACCCCACTCCTGTGTCTGAAACATCCACAGCATCCTTGGGAGGCTTCAAGAGCGAGTCAGGTCAGCTAAAGGCAGAGGATAACCCTTCCCCTCTTCCCTCTCTTCCCTTGCTCACATGTATTACACCTTGGGGCCTTTCACTGCAGGTTAGTAAAGATGCATTATAGATGAGCAGCTACCAGTGGGTGTTGTTAATGTGAGGTAGGGTTACCCAGGAGCAGCAGGCAGAGCTGAAAGCTAAAATTGATCCCAGCCTTTGTCATTTGACCACCTAACACAGAGTGCTCCAACTGCCCCACCACGGCTCTGCCCTTTGTTTTGGGCTGCCCCATAGTCCTGTGGGCTCTGATACCTTTTTCATCATCTTCACTGAGCAAGTTTTCCTATTGAGAAATGCCACTGAATCTTTCCAAGCGATGGGTTAAGGCTGAAATTTGAATTGTAGGTCAACAGGGACCTGTTTGTTTAATGGCAAGTTGTTGGTTCAATATTGATATATAGAGAGAAAGCAGGAAAAATAACCTGACAATGATGCTCAAAGGAGGTCGCTGGGAGCAAATCTGGTCAGGCTCTGCTGCAAACTAAAGATGAGCAATCATTTCAGTCAGGAGTAGTGCTAAAAGACATCTCAAGGTTATTTCTTTCTAAATTGGTGAGTTGAATTTAGCACTGGAGTAACAGGGAGGTATGAATATCCCTTTGCATGCAAGGATTTTGGGCAGGAGATGGTTCTTTTGCCCTGAACTTGGAAGTGCCTTCACTAAAAGGTTGTTTCCTCTGCTGAGGGGTACAGAGGTGCTGATAAAATAAAATGAGGCTGAAAGACTCCCTTCAAGGATTATTGTGAAAGGGCAGGGAAGGAAAGGCACATGGCACATAACACACAGCTTTTCCTAGCCCTGGTCATGGTCGTAAGATATAAAGTTTGAAAACTTGTCCCTCAAAAGCTACAACCCAGAAGGGAAATAAAATGAAGCCACTGAGCTGTATTTTCTACTATCTCAACATTTAGGAGATTGACACCTGATTTTTGAACACTTTGAGATGGCAATATTAATAAAGCTGCTTTCATTGTCAGCATTTCAATGTCAGGTTCATTGAAGCAGGGACTGGAACTGAGTGATTCTCTTTCCCAAATGCATGTCCTGACCACCAGGCTGGAGAATCTACCGTATGCTCACTTTCCATCTGAGTGGATACCAAAATAACCCATGCAAGATGCTGCAGTGGGAGGGAACGAGGGGTCTCTCTCTCATATTTCTCCCCTTCAGACTGGAGGCCAAATCCCCAAACATTTGGACAAGAAAACATTAATTACCGTTTTAATGTTGGGGAAAAGGCTGTCGCAGCAATAATGCAAACCTTCAATTGCTAAGGCATGGAAACAAGAGGTTGCATTTCAGGTTGTAGCAGAACAAAATTTTCAGGGTTTTGGCTTTGGGGAGGGGAGAAAAGCAAACAGGCAAACAAACAAATTACAGCAGACTAATCACAGGCATTAAAATATATCGCTTCCTCTCTCCAGATGGAAAATGGAGTATTTGTACAGCCCATATTCAGAGTTTCTTCCCTTTGAAAGGCCAAATAATTGAAACATAAAGGCAAAAGCAGTGTCTGATGCCCTGAAGATCTACTGCAATCCTCAGGGGGTCTAGGACAGTAAAAATATGCTGTTTCTATCGTTTGCCAAATTCTCCCACCTGCATCTCCCTTCTGATTTCACAACATCTTGTGGAAATGCCACTGTAGGAAGAATGGGGCAACAGGAAGCAGAAAAACTCCTTTCCAGGCCTAGGCACATCTCTTGATATGTTTTCTAAAGCTCCAAGTCAATGAATTGGGCATTTGACCCATCAATACTGGTGAAAATATCTTGCATGTTGTATAAAGTCCACATTAGCTCCTGTCCTGAGAACTGGTTTGAAGTTAAACCAAAATCAGATACAAAGTCCATTCATGTCAACAGGACTCTTACCTTCAGTCTCTGGATCTGGTCCTTGGAACAACAGGAACCAAGCAGAAACCCAAACCCCAAGAATTCTCCCATCTCATGCCTTTCACTGCAGGACTCCTGTCCCCTCAGCTTCCATGAGGGAAGAGGATCACTGAGTGCAGGGATGGGGAGGCATCTGCTCACCCTCCATCCCTGTGCATGTGCCTGAGTTTTTAGGGTTTAACATGAGCATGACTCAAAGGAGAGGTCCTGCCAACCCCAGCAAGGGATTTGATCCCTTCCCTGCCAGATTCTGCCTGAGATCCTTCCTGCCAATCCCATGGAGAAAACAAATGAAGGTGGACAGCACAGATGATGTCTGATATTACCCAGTTTAATTTCTTTCAAGCTGTGGAGACCCATCAGCCCAGATACCGAGCTCTAAAATGGTTTCACCCCTGTGCAGCAACACATCAAGCTACAATCTCCTGTTCCCTCCTCTGAAATACATAAACCATATGTTCACCCTCAGCACAAAGGTGACTTTAATGCACGTCCAGGCACACAAAGCAGCTCCCTGTTTTTGTGCACTATCTGAGGGGAGGTGTGCATGTGCCAAACACATCAATCCTCCAAAGTGTGAGCAGGGGCCTCGGTGACACAGGCACTTAACTGTTTCATGCACAGCACTGCAGGACCAAAGGGCTCACACTCGCTGGTTCCACATCCCTGTGGCAGCCCTTGCTGCAGGTGCACTGCTCAGGGGCTCATCCCACTACAGGATGGGCAGTGTCCTCCTTATTAATTACATCTCCCCTTGCTTTTGCTTTTCAGCTCATCACCTTAACCAGGCAGGTGCCAAACATCCCCACTCACAGTCCCATGTCCACAAGCTCATGCTCAGCCCTGTGCTGTTTCTCAAGGATTCTGCAGCCCAGACAGTGCATGGCAAAAGGTGGCATTTCATTTTGTATCTGAGATCCAGGCTCGTGCACCCCAGAGAAACCTGCCTGGCAGCAACTGAGTAAGCTGGTCTAGTGGAAGGTGTCCCTGCCCACAGCAGGGGCTGGACTGAGATAATTTTTAAGATTCCTTCCACCCCAACCGTTCTATGACTCAACGAATTTGTATCTTTGGGCTCTTTTAAGCCAATGCAACTGCTGCCCATCCCATAATATGCTGCAGAGTGAATATGAATGATGGCAGTTGATTGTATCAAGCTGTGCAGGGCTGTACTTGGGAGAGTGGCCTCAGCTGCATCCCTTCCTGCCCCTCTGCAAGATGAAATATCCCATTTTCATCCCTCTTAATTAAAGTGGGTAGCACACTTACAAGGGGAAGGAAGAGGTTGTGCTGAGCAAACAATGGTCCACTCAATGGAAAGAAAATGCTCCTTGGAAACCTGAAGCAGGGGAGTCGAATGTTTTCATTTATCCTCTGCTGCCTTTTATCCACACTTGATTTTGCTTCCACACCCTTGCCCAGAGCAAACACCTTGATGTACCAAATCAGTCACTTGGTGAATGCTTCCCAAAACTGTCCCAGCAAGGCAGGAGCCTGTAGCAAACAAGTCCAACAGGACAAGTAGCTGACCATAGTTTAATGAGGCTTCTGCGCACAGAGGAGGAATTACTGAATATGCAAAGTTTAATGGTAAAAGCATTCCTATTCATGAGTCACTTCTGAAGTGAGAGCTGTGGACTGCTTTCCCTCTTACCTGTGGGTGCTTAATAACAACTTTGGGTTATTAGATGAGAAAGAATTTTAAGCTTTAGCCGCTCTTCCCCAGTGTTGCAATTCTCTTGCAAAAGCTGGCAGGTTTGCTTTGCAACTGCTTCCTCAGTCAGATATCAGGATCATCTTTCATTTAAACAAAATAATAGGTTTCTAGCCAGGTTGAACAAAAAAAGCCAAGCAGAACAGGCTCAAAAGACAAGAGGCAAATGGAAATCTCGTGTTATCAGTTTCCCAAAAATAACATGAGTTTTAAATTTATTTTTTCCCCCGGGCTCACAGTTCTCAGTCACTTGAATAGGCAACAGTTCTCTGTTATTTAGTTCATTTATTTACTTTCTGCTCTCACTAAAAGTAAAAAAAACCCAAGCTGGCTGGTTAAACATGTCCTTTATGGTGGAAGTAGAAGTGATGTTTGGGTCTGTCACTAACCCATTCCACAAGGACAAACTTCACCCATTTCCAACCAGCTCCTGCAGAAACCAGTATNTTCCATCTGCATTGGCAGGAGCCACATCCACAACTCTCTGTCCAGGGCACAGAAGGCGCCACAAGGCTTTGGAAAAGTTGTTTGTCATTCTGGGAGGTGGCAGAGACCACAGAGCTTGGCAGCATCCAGCAGCTTTGTCAAAACTTCCCATCACAGCCCTTGTGCCACACCACCTTTCCTTGAACACAAGGTCACTGGAGCATCAACTGGAGCAAAGATGCAAAAAAAAAGGGAAAAAAATAAAGAAGAAAGCATCAAAAATGAGAAGAATGTAGCAAGTGAACATAGAGCATCACAAAACAGAAAGCAGATACAAAATTCATTGAATTTGGCTCCATTTCACACAACAGACTGTTCAATGGCAGATGTCAAGTGTATTTATGTTGTGGGAACATTTCCAGCTACTTCCTGGGGTCTCACTAAGATCTCTGGGATTTGCCTGAGAGAAACTGTTGTTGCCTGAGTAGAGATGAGAGTTTTCATATTTACAACTCTAGTTTCCACCTTCCATAAACTGGCCTGTGCTGCCAAAATCCTGCTCTGCCACAAACATCCTACACTGGTTTACACTTTCTTCCTCTGCTTTCAAGGGAAGGCATTTCTTCTTTTAAAAAAATGGTATTACAATTGACTGAAACTAATAGCAAATTCACATTAAATTAATAGGGTTGTTTGGCAACAAAATCAGGGAAAAAATGGAACATCAAAACATATTTTCCTTGATATTTTCAAGGAAAAACTTTCTGACATTTCATTTGAAAATAAAGCTCTGTTTGAAAAGATACTCAAGCTTAATAATTAAAAAGGGAGAAAGCAAAATAATCAAGCACAGCATGCTGAGACAAATGAAATGTTTTCCTGACCCAAAAAACCCAAACAACCCTTAAAAATATCTATCTACAATTTTCTTTTGGGAAACAAGTTAGTTTAAGATAAACTCAGAATGAACCTTATCTTGGGAAGAGGGAATCCTGTGAAATAAGAAGTCAGTGGTTTGCACTTTCCCTGGCTCCAGTATTTGCTTTATAGAGGAGCTGGTTTGGTTAGTGAACTTTTGATGAGCTACAAATTGGTAGAAAGCAAATAAACAAGGCAGAGATGGGACCCAGGTGACACAAACCCATGTGAGAGGCCAACCAGAACCTCATCAAGCACCAGAGGGAGGAAGCAGAGCTGGTGTCAGGAGAGTGGCACAGGGGCCCAAATCAAATTGTTCACAGGAGGAAGAGAAGACCTTCAGTGCCAACATTCATTGGCTCAAAACTGCCTTTTATTGGCTGATTGCTGCTCCCTGAGTCTGGAGCAGGAGCTGAATCCAGGGGGAAATCTTTTCCTGCCATCTCCCTCAGAGGTGCTGGCAGAGCCTTTGTGGCAAATTAGGGATGGGGCTGAGCTGCTCAGGAGTGATTGATACGGCTTCCTGGAAGACCAGACTTCCAGGTCATGTCACCCACCTTGGGGCTGGCAGTTCATTATCATGTTAACAGCACGGCAGCCCCAAATCTCACTCCTTCAAACTGTAATCCTTTATTACCCGCTGTCAAAAATACCCTGGGCCAGTTACAATTCCTCCACCTGCTCTCTGTTTCCAGCTCTGCCTGAAAAACTGGGAACACCCCAGTACAAATCCCATCCTTCTGTCTGTGCTGGGGCAAACTGGGAGGTGTCAGCAGTGGGTGGGCTCTGCAGGTACAGGAGATGCTCACTGGTACCCAAACCTGTGATATTTGTATGTGGATACAAAGAGCTTCCCCCACACACCAGCCAGGGATTTTATCTCCCCTCAGGCTCAGAAAACTGATGAGGGTGCAGTGAATGGGGGTCTCCTGGGGCCAATTAGCAGAGATTTGGGCATCATCCAGACACTGCTGGGGATCACTCAAAAGGCTCTGCCTGGAATTTCCAGCCGGCTCCTCTCACTGAGCTGTTCACTTACCAACACACACACAGTGGGCACAGGGGGACTTGGAACCAAAAGAGAGTTTTGTTTATCCAGACAGCAGGGCTTGGGCACCAGTGGTGGCAACCTGCATTGTGTGTTTGCATCCAAATATATTCCAAGCACTACAAACAGCCCCGGCGTTGTGGCTGGAATGCAAACGAGGTGGAGCAGAACCTTGGGGGCGAAGATGGGATGCTGCAGATGCTGCAATAACCTTGTCACCTGGAAAGCCTGTGCCAAGGGGTGTCACCAGGGCATTATTGCCTTCCCGGGATGTGTTTTGCATTTCTTTGCCTATGCAAAGCAGGGGGGGAAGTGTTGAACAGCCCTCCCTGCTGTGATGAAGGCCCTGTAGCAGGGAGCAGGGTGAAGGGAGGTCTGCCAGGGGTTTTGTGGAGCTCTGGATCGATGGACAGTGCTTGGGTATCTGTCCTCTCTGCTGGAAAGAAGGGGATGTTCTTACATGAAATATGGTCAATTGTAAAGAACAAGCTGGATGTACCTCTGGTAAATGTGATGATGCCCCATGTGCTGCCCAAACCTTCCCTGGAAAACCAGACAATATTTTTCCCCCCTCTGTTTTTCCACTTGCAGTGATGCTCAAGCACTTCTTATAACTGCAGAGCAGAAAACATATTTTCTGCAGGAGCATGTCTTAAAGGTGATGGTATGTTTTTATGAGGCCAGGAGGGAAACATTTCAGTCACGACTAAGAGTTTGCTGTCTAGACACATATTTGACCAAAAAAGGGACACTTTAACATAAACCTTACACAGCTCACGGAGTATTGAGCACAACTACTCAAAGACTCTTTCAAGCCTCACGCCCCAAAAGCCTTTCTGCCTGCAATCAAACTCCAGCCAAAGTACACAAACTTCAGGGACACCCCAAATCCTGCCCTCACCCCAGGCACTCCCCCCATGCATCCTGCCAGCCCAGCATGAATATGAAGACTGCAGTTTAGCAGAAACATTCCCAACCTCAGCAGCTTCAAACCCTGCTAGACAGACGGAATATCTGAGTTTCCATGCTGTAACCAGGGAAAACACCTTGTGTGCTGGAGGGAAACTCTTCCCAGGGAGCAGGCAAGAAGTGTCAGTTCAACTTGCAGCAATCACATGAGCCTGAAGTGTAACCTGCATGGAGCCTACTGGAAACATCCCCTTTGGCTGTTTAAGGGCATCTCCGCTGCTGTACACTGTGTCCCTTTGATTTCTGCCTGCATGGGGTCCACACAATGTGGCAGCATTTTCTGGAGCTGGAGGACCCTGCACAGGTAAAGAGCTCAGCCTGACAGAAGCAAACCTAACAAACCACTGACAAACATTTCTGTCATTAAGGATGAAGCAACTGATGTGGTTCCAACTGTCCTGCTGTGGGTGGAGGAGGATAATCCCATTATCAGTCATCTGCAAGGAAACTGGATCAGCAGTGTGACCACAGCCTCAGGTAGCCCTGGGAGCTGTCAGATGCCAGACAGACACATCAGGGGCAGAGGTTTAAAGCTGCCAGACAGGCCTGAGGTTTCTTTTTGCACTGATCTAACCTGATCAAAGACACAAGACAGGGCTACTTGTTACACTCAATTCTAGAACAATAAAAGTGTATGTTCTCTTTCTTTCTGTTGCCAAATTCTACAGCTCTTTCTGTCCTTGCTAACCATTCTCACAGGTAATCACAGGAGTGGGTTTGCTTCCTTCTGAAGGTTGCACAGATCACACTGGGTACACAGAAAGGCTGATTGTGTGCTGTGTCTTTGAATTCCTGCTGTAGGTTATGCCTGGTTAGGAATGATTAGACTTTGGTAATGATCATTATTCATAAGTTCCTGACCCACTTCCCCAACTGCAACTTCACCTTCCGAGTTTTTTGTGCCTGAGAATTGCTCTGCAGTTGGGTTTAACACATTGACAGAAAATCTCTGCTGCAGAACTGTCCCTTTGTTAGTGTTACTTACGCCAAACCTGACACAAATGGTTTCAGGAAGGCACAGAATAAAGTGAGTGTTGCTGTGGGCTGTGAAGGTGCCAAGTCTTTGCTCCTGCCTGACAAAGCAGCAGCTTCATAGTCCAAAAATAAGCAGAAGTTCTCTCCAGGATGGGGTCCCTTGGGTGGCTCTCAGAGCAGAGGATAAACAGAGCTGGGGCACAGCAATAACCAGGTCTCTGTGCTATTCCAGGACCAGGTTAGGAGATGAGATGATGCCATCACCAGGCTTTGAATGTCCTCACACCAGCAATAACCCAGTGTGGGTTACTGGGAGAAGCACTGAAAGGGGATGGGGAATCCTGGATGCAGCAGAGCAGCCCAGCAACAGGAATAGTCTTTGGGATGAGAAGGACACATGAAAACAACTCCAGGATGACTGAAAGTGCTTGTTTGGCTCAGCTACTGCTGCCTGTAACAGAGCTCCTGCTGTCTCAAGCTGCTGGAAGTTGTTCACCTTGGCTCCTTCGGCATCTCTCCAGCTCATGGGATACAAGAGATCTGAGCTTCTACAGGCTGATTAAATAGACATCATTAACATTTGTCATCGATACACTTCAGATCACGGTATTAGAGACCACACGTGGAGCAGAGGCAGCAGTCCAAGCACTAAGCTAATGGAGAACTGAGGAGAACTCTGGGTTATGGCAATGTACAGCAGAAAACTGGAAAAAAAACCATTAAAGAGTAGAGATCTATCCAAAAACATAGTGGGACCAAACTCCAGAGGTCTGTAAAATGTTTCAGCTGCAATATTTCCATTTAAAAAACCCCACCAAAACACAAACCTGAAAACCCCAAAAGGAATTATTTTGCTTTTCATCAAAATGTCAGAATTAGCGGTGAGAATGAAACGACTGCTTCTCTTCCCACCCAAGGCAGCAATAAAAGTGCCACTGCCTGGAGGGTAGCAGGATCCTGAGGGGCCTCCTTGGCCCAGCACACCCATTACAGCTGCTTTACTGGGGAGCAGTGAAGGTCTCCTCTAACACTAACGACCCCCTTGGAAGCCACCAGCTTGGGAAAGCAGCGGCACCAGCACTTTAGGACAGAGCCAAACAGAGAAACACGTGTCCTGGGCAGGATCATGGAGCAAAGTGGATGTCCCAGGAGCTCCTGGCAGGTGGCTGGGCTCCCAGTGCCCCCGGTGGGGTCTGGTTTACCAGAAGGAGCACGAAAGCCCCACTGAGGCTCCCGCAGCCCCAGCCCCGGGCACAGGCACTAATGAAGCTGCCTGGCCCTCCCTGCCTTTCTCTTTTCTTTTCCCAGGTTGGCGCACCCCATCCCACCAGAATGTACTTGAAAGAACAAGATACTTCCTTTGTACGGGGAAACAAATGATGATTAATGTGTTAGTTGTAATTAATCTGCGATGACAGATTAGCAGAGCAGTGGCAGTGCCTTTTGCTGCTGCAGGAGCCAGTGCTGATAGGACAGCTGGTGAGAGGGGACACCAAATTCAATTTGCTCCTCATTTGCATACATATGACAACCATCTGTGCTAATAGCACTGCAATGTCTCTATTAGGCTCTCTTCTAGTGTGCCAGCTCACCTAGACTCCAATTAGGCCTGTAAGCGAGGAGGCTCAAAGCATAAATATTTGCCGAGGGGAAGGGGTAGCTCAGTGCCTGCCCTTCCTGCTGGAGCCTGAGCCCTCTCCAGTGACAGAGCCAGGATGCTCTGCTGCCGTTTAGCACTTGGTAATGAGACGCTGAACTCCAACAGCCCCAGCCCCACTGCAAGAAAATCCAAAAGGGCTGTGGGGACTGGTTGGAAACCAGTCCTGCAATAGGGAGAGAGCCTTGGCCAGCCCCTTGCCCTGTATTTTCATACAAATTTGGGAGCTCTGGCTCGAGTGCTACCCCCAGGGGGGAAAGAGGCTGTTGGCAGCCATGGAGAGGTCCCGGGTGGGGGGGTNCCCCAGCCCCACTGCAAGAAAATCCAAAAGGGCTGTGGGGACTGATTGGAAACCAGTCCTGCAATAGGGAGAGAGCCTTGGCCAGCCCCTTGCCCTGTATTTTCATACAAATTTGGGAGCTCTGGCTCGAGTGCTACCCCCAGGGGGGAAAGAGGCTGTTGGCAGCCATGGAGAGGTCCCGGGTGGGGGGGTCACCCCTGCAAAGGTTGTTCCCTGCCCGGGTTTCAGCTGACACCCCACTCCCCAGCTGCTGCTGGAGCAGCTGTGCACAGGCAGCCCCAGCACACACCTGGCTCCAGCGACGAGTGTGCCACGGGTGTTTGTTCCAAGTGGCCATTTATTTTGGTACATGCAATTCAAAAATAGCAGTCCCAGGTTCCCCTGAAAGCTAATTAGGGAACCAGTTAATTAATGAGCTGGCTCACCTACCCAGTTCTTCTTGTTCTTCCCATCAAGGTGATTTCTGCAATTTTGAGTCTGTTTCTTGTTTTCCAGCCCAAACATCTCAACTCCTCCTGAAAATTCATTGAACTGAAAGCACAGGAAAGGGCTGGGCAAGAGAAAGAACTGGGCAGGAACTCCCTGTGTCCACAACTAGGAACGTTGTAACACCTGCAGCCAGCCTAGAGGTGGCTACTGCTCCAGGCACTGTGTAGGTCCTTTCAACAGGACCATGTGGAAACCAGCCATGGAGAGTGAAGTAGGAGCCACCTCTGCAGCTGCCCAAAGTGGTACCTTCATATGGTGCAGTGCTTTGAGGACTTTTCTACATCCAGGAATCAAGCCCCAGTCCTGTGTCCCAGCACTGCACTGGGTGAGAACAGCCCAGCACAGGCTCGTGAAGAAGGATCAGTCCCACAGTGTCTCCATGGAGAGCCTTCCCTGTGGCTGTGCTGTCACAGAGATGTCAGCTCTTCTCTCACAAAACACAGTTTCTGACACCAAACCCTAACACAAAAAACAATCTGACTTATTTAGGAGCCTCCCCATAAGTGCTGGCAGAGATCAGGTGTGCCAGGCCACTATGTTTTGAAGGAAAATCCAACTGTGTTTTATGGAAAACCACTTCCCACCTCTGCTCCATCCAGCACAGGGTACTGGTGGTGTGAGACAGGCATTAACCTGCTCCTCTGAACACACACAGCCCTGCAGTGTTGTGAGGGATGGGGAACAAAGGCAATGAACCTCAAAGCCTGGAAATGCTTAGTTTAATTCCAGACAAACCAAGCCATGTACACACCTCCTCTGGTTTCATCACAGAAGTAAGGGCCAGAAGTTCACAGATCAAACATAACAGAAGGGCAATGTAATTGTTCCAAGCCCAGGTATTAAACAAAGCCAAGACTTCAGACCAAAAAAAACCCCAATTTTAAGAGTCCAAAGATATTTAGATGTGAAAATACGTAATTAAAATCTCCAGATCACCTTAATTCCACCTTCCAGTGATACCAAGTGTGGTACAATGATGATGAAGGCATAATCCATCCTATGGAGACCAACAGGTTCAGTGTTACTTGTCTGTGTGCCCACTCAAGCCATGGAAATTTTATCCTGAAGGAAAACCTTGCCCTCCACTGGCACATCCATAGCTCTCATATTTCTATTTATATATTTTCTTCTGTGAATGATGAAGCAAAAGCTTTTTATTTTGCCTGTGGAAATAAAAACTATCAAAGGTTCAAGTTTAAAGGAGGGAAAGCTTCCATTACATGCTTTTTATATGAAAAACCATTTCCCAAACACAGTGACTGTTATCTACCCTGTCAATGTGCACAGACAGATCATGCTTCAAGCTAAAACCAACTACAGAGTTTCCTGACCTGACAGTATTAGCATTACATGATTTATATTTTTGGCCACTTCTTTTTTTTTCTCTTATTGATCCAGATCATTAACTACCAGAACGTTAATTAACAATGTCATCCTGTAACTCAAAAAAGGCCAAATAATGAAAGAGCCCTGTGCAGCTGGTGTAAATCAGTTAATTGGTTCACATGAGTTTTGAAAGTTTCTTGAAAAAAGAAAAATATTTATGCTCAAGGAGCAGGAGTGATGGAGAGGCTGCCATGGCCAGGCTGTATCTGTGTGTGCTGAGCTACCAGCAGGATGCAGCTGCAGCTCCCAGCTCATGGAGATATCTCATTGGAAAAGTACAGACATAAAGGGAAAGTAAGTAAGGATGTCCTGTCAGCAACCTGAATGCCAGGGAGTGCATCTGTGTGCCTGTAGGTGTGAGTGTGCTGGAGCTCCAAAGCCATTGGAGCCACTGGCATGAATTTGGAAATACTTTGAAAATAGCAAGTTTGTAAGATTTGCAGCCCAAAACCCAGTGTTTTTCCGTCGGATCTTTGCAATGTCTTAACTCACAAGGAAAATACTGCAAAACCCTTAACAGCCTATATTTTCTAGGCTAAATCTTCAACACATGCAATGTGAAGTTCCCAGGCAGTGGCTTCTTTGCACAGGCAGCCCCAGCACACACCTGGCTCCAGTGAGGAGCGTGCAAAGGGTGGTTTTCCTTTCTCTCCTGCTGCTCACACTGTGGGATCAGTCCAGGACAGAGGTGGCTTTTGGGGCTGCAAGTGCACATTGCCAAGACATGCCAAGCTTCTTGTCCCCCAAGTCCTTTTCCCCTGCTCTGCTGTGGAGCCCATCCAACCCTTGCCCTCCACACAGCAACTTTCTGAGTCAGAAATCCCACAGGGAGCTGTTCCCACAGTTAATGTAAGATGCCACTCTCCTAAGGGGTGAGTTATGTGTATAGGAAGGAAGGTTGAGATGATAAATAATGCAGCCCCTCCCAGTGGCACTTCAGAGTGATATGGCACTGCTGTCATTTGTGAGGAACATGTTAATTACTCTTTGCCAGGGAGACTCCCTTGTCCCACCAGCCGTGGTGCATCCTGATGGCACTGAGCAGGGCTGTCTGCTGCTTTAGTCAGCAGCAGCCTAGTGCTGTCACTAACACTTGCAATCCAAACAGCAAATAAGCGTTGATAAAAATCCCTGAAAATCTCATCCAAAAGCCGCAGAGTTCCTGGTTTGTATCTTTGCTTGCAAGGGACAAAATCTGGTGAACCCTGGCAGGGCCAGCTTGTGAGGGTGACAGCCAGCAGGACCAGGGCACACACAGGGGTGGGATGTGGGATTTGACAGTGTCCTCTAGTGCAAAAAAAGTGCAAACTCCTCTATTCCCCCATCCCCAGGAGGAAGGGAGCTTCCAGCACACACATTTGGGAGCCTGGTGTTCACATCACCACTGACACCGACAGTCCTCGTGGCCTTGGCTGAGTCATTTTGCCTCTTTCACAAAAATTACACCGTGTGCAGGATGGACAAGCGGTAGTTTGGGAAGAGAATTGCCATTTTGCCCAAGGAATGCTGCCACATCAGGGAGAAGCTAAAATAAACAGCAGGCACGGGATGATTCATCTCTCCCAGGACCGTCCAGGACGAGGCAGCCTCTGTGGTGGGTCCCGTGCAGACATCCCTGCCCCTGTGATTAAAGCCTAATTGCAGCCCCGAGGGATGTCCGGACACACACACACAGTGCCCCAAGGGGACAGGGCTAAATCTGATCCTGGGCAAACGGCAGAGGAATTCAGTGTGGGTTTATTGCTGCAATGAGCAACCAAACACTCTGGGTAAGCACCAGGCAGGGTCAGATCATGAACCAGGGACCTGCCAGAGGGCAGGGTGACACTTCACCACCCCAATTAGCTCAGTAATGTGCTCAGCATTGACCTCTCCAGCCCAAACCTCCTTCCCTTCCAAATCTGGGGGACCTTTTGCCAAACAGCTTTTAGCCAGGCTGGGCTGTGGGATGTCTCTTCAGGGCAACGTGTGTCCCAGACCCTGAGCCATGAGCACTTCTGCAACCGAATAAGAAATTCCCCATCATGCTAATCTATACCTGTGAGTTTGCAGAAAAATCCCACCCATGCTCGTTTTAAACCCCCAAATCCCTAATTGGAGGTACTCTGTGGGTACCTCCACTTCCTACAACACTGCAGGAAAACCACATGCCTGCAAAGGCAGGGGACAAGGTCAGAAGCAGCTGAATCAGCTAATCCATCTCCACACACCCTCCTAAAATCCTTCAGCCCTTCCACTGCCCTTCCAGCTCTCAGGTGCCTCAATCCCACTCTCCCTTCTGCTCTCGGAGCCACTCACAGAGACAGATGGTCTGATTCCTCCTTCCCATCACTGCCCTCCATAATCTAGTTTATTGGACACAAATTAGTCAACACCAGAGCTATGTTAATTAGTGGCTCATTAATTTTTCAGTTCACTGGTTGAATGAGAAGAATAGAATCATTCACATTGTGGACACCAAATCTTGGTTTCACCTGAACTTGCAGCATTTCAGCCTCATTTCTTAAAGCAACGTGGGGATGACACTTCAAACAGAAATGTCAGTTTGAAATAAAATATTCTGGAGAAAGTTGAAATGAAGCATTCTGACTTCCTTAAATTTTGTGGCCTCCTGTGCAAAGGGGAACGTGCTGGGAAATGATTTGATGAATTTGACCTGAATGGAAGAATTATTTCAGCTGACTAAGCATGCAATTTTTTTTCAGAAAAACATCATTTCATCAAAAGTTTCGTCGCACAAATGTATCATTTATGCCATTGTTGCGAGTGTAGAATAAGTGTTCAAAGCTGTTGGGGAGAAACTGAACATCACAGTGAGGAGCCAACTGCTCCCCTGTGTGCCCATCTACACAGACTTGGTGGCACATACACATCTCTGCCTTGGGGCACAACTCGGGTGTGCTGCTGTCTGATGTCCCAACCTATCTGCCACCCCAGCACAGCACAGCTGGGGCAGCTTTTGCCTCCGGAAGAAGGACCTGAGGCTTTTATGAAGCCAAAAAATTGCTCTATTCCTGTCCTGTGTTCAGTGCTCCTCTTCCCCTCCCAACCTGGGAGCATCCAAAGCCAAGCTGGACAGGGTTTGGTGCAACCTGGCCCAGTGGAGCGTGTCCCTGCCCATGGAACTGGATGGTCTTTCACTTATGTCACAGCCACACTCAACAGTCACTTTGGGATATTTGGAAATGAAGCCTTGGTTTGGTTTTGCAATTCAAAAATGTCCCCTTGATGAACTTCTCCATGGAACTGCTTTGCCTTTTGTTTCCTGAACAACACACAGAAATCAAAATGGTACAGCCAGTTCTGGATATTAATTACAACATATTCTGGTATTTACTGCTTTTAAAACCCCAGATGCTGCATTTGCCAAATTGCACAAGAGTATTACCTTATTTAACATGGAATTACACGTTCCTGTCCCTTGCGGTTGGCACAAAGAGCACCCACAGGAAACGATCACATCCTACAAGCTCAGAAACCAAGTAGTAAATGAAAACCCACAAATTTATTGTGTCTAAAAATACATATTTCAATTTTACAGCTGATCTCAGGAGTTTTCAGGCTGATTCAGGGCTTTCTCACCATCTACCTTTTCATGTTCCCAGACTGGAGCACAGACAGTTCTCTCCCCTTTCTCAGGAGAATTCCCTTTGGGGTTTGCTGTTCCCAGTTACTCAGTCCTGAGGTTGGGTATGACACCCCTGTCCCCTCCCCTTCCAACTGCTACACAATTCCCTGGATCATTTCCCCAGTTCCTACAGCAGGTAGATCTACCACTCACCTCAATTCCAATCTCATTTCTTTTTACTCAGTCCTCCCTATTTCACAGTCTCTGGGTATCTGCTTTTATCCTTGTAATAAATTAATCTCCAGTGCCATTTCTCAGCCTTATATCACTTTGAGGCACCGAACTCCATCCCTTCCCAAGTCTGCTCCTCTGTCTCCCTCGTGATGCTCCTCTAAGCTGTTAGTCACTTGCACTCAAACCTTTAGTCCCAACTTTCATTTTTTAAAGTGGTTTATGACTTCTTCAATTTAGTAAGACGTTACTGAATGAGGCTGGAGTTTGTCTCGTCAGCTTTTCCAGCAAGGTTATAAATCTGCTTGTGAAACATGAATCTGATGAGAGGTTTGAGGAGTTACAGGCCTTTATTCCTAACAGGCTGCAGATGCCCATGCCTCTAGATCTCAAATGAGATCTATTTTAAATATATTTTCCCTGGAATGCATAACATGTGGGGGTGCTATGGGGATTCTTCAAGGGCAGCAAGTGAGCTGTGCCAGAGGCTGAGTGCAGCCAGGGCAGCCTCCTGCAGCACTTGCTGGTGAAGGGATGCTCTGAAACCAAGGAAACCTTAAATCCTGTTATCTTATAGAGAAAATCATGGACTCTGTCCAATACAGGAACATGATCCAGAGCGGTCAAATGGCATCCATAGACTAGATTAATCCCATCAAACCATACTATCCCATCTGCCAAATCTGCCACAGGGGAGACAAGACAAAACTTACCACAGGAGGCACCAGGGCCCATCCCACAACAGGGGAGGCAGCTCTCCAACACATGGTAATGGTTACCCAGATTTAACCAGGATGTCCAGACAAGATTACATTTCATCCAAAATTTCTTAATGGGCAGTTACACACTCCGGGTAGCAGCAGGACATGTGGAGGGGGGAGTGGGAGGACTCTGCCCTTGCCACAGGAAGGATGCTCTGGAAATTACCTGTAAATAGTCCCTCAGCACCCATTTTTAATGCTGGAAACCAAACCCCTGCAATTTACTGCTTCTCCAGAGCCCAGGGTTAAGGCAGCAGCATATGCAGCTTGTCTGTGAAGCTGGGCTATTCTATCACTGTGGATTTATGGAGCAACTGGTGATTTTCTCTTCCAGCTTTCCCAGCTGGATGCAGCCCCATTCAGCAGCAGGAATTGCCACCATCCTCAGGGAACCTGCAGCATCACCCACTGGCAGCACCTCATCCAAACTCTGTCAGTGCACTTGGAGCCCAGCCTGCATCCCAGACACCTCAGCACCTCTCAACCATGCCAGGGAGTTAAGGAACTAAACACTTTATTGGTTATACCATTAAGCATCACAAAAAAAAAAAACAAACCCCAAACAAAAAAAAACCAGCCAGAGCCCACTGAGCTCTTCCTGCATCTCTGAAACCCGGGATCTAAAGAATATATTCTTCAGCCCCATCTGCTGGCACCATATCCATTAGCTCTTTGTGTATTCAGCTGTAAAACCTCTTGACACATGAAGCTGCATCTCTCCCAAAACCAGCACCCTGCACCCCAACACTGCCCTGAACATCACAGGAATGAGGGAAGCCCACCAGGGCTCTGAAAATGAGCATCCTGATCTCTCCCATTAAGCCATGTCACCACGTGGAGAGGGGACATGGACAAACGCCATCAGTTAGGCAGGCACATAAAGAAAGAATAACCTTTGGACAAGCTTTTCCTGAAAACACAGCATTTCCTTGGAACTGAGTCCAGTGGGGAGAGTTATTATGGGAAGATTTACTTCCACTGGGATGCCAGGCTTTTAATATCACCCTTTTAAATAATGCACATTTAAAAAGGTTATTTTACTGCGAGAAAAGGTTAACGCTATTGTTAATTCTTCCCTGCCTATCCCGGATCAAGTGCCTTATGACATCCACTAGGAGCAGAAATAAATGTGGTATTACCTGGCTGGGGCACAGCACAGTCAGACAGGGGCTGTGGATGAAGGCCAGGAGTGGGGGAGCCACAATGTGTGTCTTGCACAGAGTTTCATCTTGGAGAGGTCTTGGCTGAGTGGCTCAAGTCTGGCTGTTGGTTCAGGTTTTGGCTGTGCTGAGTTTATCACCTCCCACCTTGCAATGCAGCCTGCACCTGGGCAAGAGGAACAAACTGCTGTGGGGAGACAGCCACCAACAGCCCCAGCTCACCATCCTGCTCTGCCCCTCCTCTCCCAGCAAAGAGCAGGGGGTTACACAGGGATCTGGGAGAGCCACACCAGCTAAATGGACCTTGATGTTCACACACACTGTGGTGCCTAAAGTGTTCCTGGATGAGGCAATCAGTACAAAATCCTTTCTAGTTTGCACCACTGGGTAAGGCTGATGGAAGGTGCATCAAACTGCAGCAGCACAAGAGTCGGGCAGGGCTGGGGTCAAAGCCACCATCTCCCTGGTCACCAAACCCTGTCCCTTGGTGCTCACAAGTGCTGGACTCTTATCTTGTTGCCATGCTAATGACTTTGTACCAAAACTGTGTAATGTGCTGACCATGGAGAAGCCTCTGCTTGGCCAAGCCCTGGTGTCTCCATAGGTGGGGACCAGACTGAAGAATTTCACTGAGTCTGGGTGTCTGTCTCCAGTGTGTGGCCTGCTGTGGCTGTGAGCTATCTCAGCTCCACTGCTAGTTAGCTAATGAGTCTCCTCACTAAATCATTAGCTCTGCCTGCTCCTTGTTAACCTTTTCTCCCAACCTCATCAAGAGATATGAGGAAACATGCATCATACAGGGGGGGAAGGTCTATCTTCTGTGATTTACTGATGTACTAAGCTGCAGCTCTTCCTGGGATGAAGCTTTCCCCCTATAACCCTACTGTCTTTGGCATTATTACAGCTGGGAAAAATTTATCTCACTTAGTGGAAAAAGGTGGTCTAGGGAGGAAGTGAGGGAAGGACTTGCTGATTCCAGCCCTGGGATTATATTTCTTCAAGCAGGAGAAATTGATAGATGGTGGATTTACAAGAGGTCCACTGGGACCAGTGTAGTCAGCTCAGCAGTGTGGTTTGCAACCTGCAATCCCAGCACATTTTGCAGCTCGTATGTGGTTTAATTCTAATTTAATTTACTTCAGTGGGAACATTTCTTTATGTTTGGACTTGCCTGTAGTGGCATCACATGTACCTGTAAGCACAGAGCTGATGAGCCCAGGGAAAGGCTTTCTCTGTTAAAATGTGTCATCAGGAAGCACTGGAGTGGTTGTTGCTTTGATTTGCTTTGCCTGGGGATCCATCCCATGTCCCCCAGCTCTGTGTGGCTCTTGTGGCTGAGTTGATAAGGTTTGTTTGAAGCTGCAGTGCCTCGACTGTTTCCTGTGGCATGTTGTCCCAATGGGGCACCTTTGGGGCTGGAAGTTGTCCAGGAGGTCCAGAGGCACAAAGCAGGGTCACACAAGGTACCTGTCAGCAAAGCAGGGAACTGATTCTACAAGGAATCTGCTTGATAGTCCTGCAACCTGCTGGAGCAGGAAAGGACTCTCCCCTCTGGTAAACCTTTAGGATCTAAGAGTTATTTACAGACTCCAATTAGATTTGTCTCAATTAACTTTCAAAGGTTTCTCTTGTAGCAAATGTGTCCCAGTCACACCATAGACAGGAATATGTTTAAGACTGGCCAGTTCAATACTCAGGCCATGGTCTTCAGATGGAGTAAATCCTTCACTGGCACAAATCAGCACATCCCCTTTCAAATACAAACCTTCTGCTTCACATCACTCACCATTTTTGGTTAAGTTTTTCTTTCCCTTTCCAAGCCCTGTGGCTTCAGCCTGGCCAGTATTTGTAACTTGAGTGTACAATAAATCTTTTGCCTCACTTAAAAGCACCTTGTAGCAATGGTCTGTGGAAGTGCTTCTGGAAAGTTATCCCTGCCCTTTTAGTTGTTGTCCAAGGTATTTTTTGTTGTTTGAGCAGGTTCCCACCTGAAGCACCAGGTTTGGGGACAGTTACACAAACCCCAAGTGCTCTCCTTGCTCCCTGGAAAGCAGAACTGGGGATTTGCTCCCTAAAACCAGCAACCCCTGAAGGGGCTGGAACATTAGGGGCTGTTTGGTGGTGCACAGGACTATAAGCTGAGCCTTTAGGGGAGGGCTCAGCCCAGCAAGTTGTGGCTGTCCAGGTGTTCCCCAGGGCTGTCTCCTGGGAATAGGGGTGAGTGGTGCAAAGGAGTTTAACCAAACCTAACACCATCAAAGAAGCCACACAATGATGTTAGAGGGAAGCAAAGCAAAGCAGGATGAGCTGCCCATGCCCTGACGTTGCCCAGTGTGTGTCTCATTCACACGAATGAGTTGCTCATGTTCACCTTCTGTGGTATTTGGTTTTTCTCCATCTGCTCATCTGCCTGGGAGAGCACTGTCTTGCAGGGCTGAAGGGCAGGATGAGGCTGTAATAAGCAGAAGAGTGATTCAGTCAGAGCTGTGGAGATCAGTGATCCCAGGCTAATGGGATGCATTGCCCCAGAGCAGTGGAAGGAAATGTCTTCCCTGCTCTGTGAATCCTTCCAAGATTTTTTTCAGGTTTCCTCAATCCTAGTGACAGTAAACTGACAGCTTTTCTAGAAAACTAGAAAAATCCTGAATAACTTACCAGGTAAGAATCCTCATGGGGTTTAGGTTGTGCAGTGAAGATGGATGAATGTGAACAAGTGCACAGCCACAAGCCTGTGAGCCCTCACTCAAGAGTGGTTTCCCCACTATGACTGACTGGACTGCCTGCAGTCTCACAGCCAAAAAGTCATTATTATTGTGCTCAGTTGTCTTAAAGTGTTACAGATTTTATAATGGGAAGCACTTGGTGACTTCAACATATTGAGTGAAAAGGTTCTGGTGGGGCAGATGTGTAACTCTTACTATTTCTCCTAATACATTTTTCTTGTTTAAATACAAAAGAAGACAAACACAAAATTACCCAAAATGTCCAATTCGAAGACTAATTTCTAATTCAAGACAATTAGGGGTCTAAGAGATACATGGAAATGTGGAGTTCTTTCTGAGCACAGAGTCCTGGTCACTGCTGGCCCTCAAAATGCTGATCCCAGACCACTCACTGAAGGAAAAATCCAGACTTCCAACCACATTAACTCAGGATCTCAAAGAGCAGATGGAATATGATATGCTTTGTGAAAGGATATCTTTGCTTACTATTCAAAAGGTTTATCTGTCCCTGGTCAGTAAGGTTCAACAGACTTCCTATGGATTTTCAGCTGGTTCCTGGGGTTCTGTGGGTATGAGAGAATCTCAGCTTTTCCTCATTCTCCTAGTTGGAGAAGAAAGCCAGGGGAGTGCTCAAGTGTTCTCTTTGGAAGAAGAAAAAACAGCCTGCTTCTAAATTTGTGGGAACTTAGAAGCACCATTTTTGTCTTGGCCCTTCTCTCCAGGGTCAGCAGTGCTGGGCAGAGGGTCTTCACCCACACTTAGGAGAGTCAAGCTTTTGAGTTGCACTTGGGGCAAACATCTGATTTATCACTTGGCTAAAAAAAATTTACCTCCCACAGTGTCTGGCAGGGCTGTGCACTGATGAGGTTACTGAGTCAAACCCAGGGGTTGGATTTGAAAGGGGTTGGTAAAGAATAAGATTCATAACTGTTGTAATGACACAGACTAGCAGTGGGGTGATTAAGTTCTCCATCTGGGAAACAGAGCTGACCTGTTAGTGTCCAGCCAGCCCTGCAATAGCTGGGAGGCTGGTGATTTATGCTGTGGGGATTCACTTTTCTAATGATTTTTGGAAAGCTGGTCCATCACCTGAGGTTGTTTGCACCTGTAGACCAGCCCAATTGGTGGTGACTTGTAATTCCTGTTTAATTGCTCTGCTGAACACATCACCCTGACCTCAGGGAGTGCAGAGAAAGGAGAAACCAGGATGTGAGAATACTCAAAGCAGCATTTTAGATGCAAACATGAGGACAACTCATGCAGTCCATGATGTGAAGGTGAGAGCATGTTAACTGAGGGATGAACAAAATTCCAGCTAGGTGGGTAACTGCAAAGATGTGACATGGCATCTCCCTTTGCACCTGGAAACACCTGCTGTGTCCCAAATAAACCTGTTTTTCTGTCCCTGCTGCCCCTCTGGCAGGAGCCCTGCAGGCAGCTGGAGCACTGCTGGTGTGGTGTATCCTGGTGTGTTCTTGCACCATGGGCTGTTGATATTATTTTGAACAGCTACAATCATCTTAAAATGTGAACTGGGAAAGAAAATTATGAGATATCTATTTTTTTTAATGTAGTTATATTATCCTCTGGAGAGCACAAAGTGGAGCCTGTGGTTGATGATGGGGGTTGCAGTATATGCGGATTTAGGGGGAACAGGGAAGGAGGATCCACCTCCAAGGCTGCAGGTCACCTCTGGATCTGTGGCTTTTCAGGGGCTCTATCCCAGTGTGATGGGTGTCAGCTCTGTGTGTCAGCAGCTCTCATCCCTCATCTCTGTCCCTCCAGCTCTGTCCAGCCCTGGGAACAACCTGAGCACCGATGCCCTGTTTCCCATGCACACTCCTCATGAAAGAGATCCTGCTCATCTGATGCTTTCTGTCCCCTGGTAGAAGAGAAGAGCAGGGGGAGCAACAGGTGAGATGGGGCAGAAAGGAGGGAAGGAGGAGACAAGGCTATTTTGAGGCTCACATGAAGAGACCAACCCCTCCAACTGCAGCACAGCAGCCTCAGGGCTAAAGCAGAAACCCTCCCAAAATCACACTTTACAGAACACCATGTTTAAGCAAGGCCACCTCTTCCAAGCTTCCCACAGCAGGGATGTCAGCGAGGACATCACCTGGGCTCTGCCTCCATGTGCTGGGCAGCACCCGGGGAGGCTGGTCCAGGGAATGGAGCTGCTGCCAGCGCAGCCCGGCAGCTGTGGAGGTGGGAAACGCTGACACACCAGCTGCCAGCACCATTTACATCAGCCAGATTGGTCTCTTAGGGCAATAATGGATGTAGGACAAATGATGATGGTGAGCTGAAAGTGCTATTACTCATTATTGAAACTTTGGATTACTCTCTGGCCAGTGCTAAAACTATAACGTCGGCAGCCAGTGGACAAGCCCTCGGTAACCTCTGCCACTGAACTAAAAGCTTTTGGAGGGGGAACAGAAGTGCTATAAATCTTCTGGGTGACATTTAACATTTGTCAGAGAAACACTTCGGACTTATTTTAATCTCTTCATTTCAGAGAGTTCATCATAACAAATAAGGGGTGCCTCGAACCCAGAGAGTGAATCCCCCGCCTCTCTCAGCTCCAAATGGAAACTCCAAGTGGCCCCTTAATAGAAAGGGCAGCTCTGCTCATTGCTGCCTCTCCTGCACTGTGTGGTCTCCCAGCCTCTCCTAAATGGATACAGTCCTTGCAGTGTTTACATGTGCTGCCTGTTATTGCAGTGACACCAGGGCCTGCAAATGTTTTAAGTTGATTTTTTTTTTTTTCCAAGAACTGTCCATTAATCTTCCTCAGCGCTTGGAAGGAAAGTAAATTATTTACGGTGCGGATGTTATAGGGGATTGTTCCTGCATTAACATTTCATTTGGGAGTGTTAAATCTGTCTCTCATGCTAAGTTAGGGATTGGGTTTGTCAGGTGACTTGTCCAGAGATGAATCCCATCCAAGCACACGTCCAGCAGTGCCTCTTCCTCTGCCCAGTTGCTTCCCTGCCATGGAATGACTGCCCCATGCTCCAAGTGAAACAAATGTGGGGCCAAGGACAATAACCTTGTAAAGTGTATTTTTAAGTTGTAAATTTCACTACTCACCTAAATGAGAAGCAGTCTCAGCTTAAAAAAAAAAAAAAGACTTTCTGCTAACTTCTCACATTGGGTTCTGCCAATGTGCTGCCATTAGAATTCCTGCTATTTTTGTCCCAGCTTATTCAGGCCATGCTGTTCTCCTTGATGAGAGGCTCTTATTCATAGGTAAGTCAGTCAGTACAGCACTAGAACAGATTATTTAAGTGTTGTTAAGCCTAATTTTAAATGAGTATGTCAGAAAAGATGTGACCCTTCTTATTGTCCCCATGGTATCCAAATGGAAGATGTGGGGACAATTTTCACAACACGACAAGAGGACACAGCCTCAAGGTGGACATGAGAATTCTTCCATGGAAATGGTTGTTAAACTTTGGAATGGGCTGCCCAGGGAGGTGGTGGAGCCCCCATCCCTGGGGGTGTTCAAGGAATGACTGGACTCAGCGCTCTGGTGTGGGTGACAAAGTGGTGTTTGGTCAAAGGTTGGACTGGGTGACCTTGGAGGTCTTTTCCAACCTTTACAATTCTGTGTATTTGTGTTCCCTGGGCTGTTCCTGTCACTGTTCCTCTCAGACCCCTTCCCAGAAGTGAAGAGAGCAGGCTGACATGTGACCAGTTAGAAAGGGACCATTTTCCCAATTCCAGGTATTAGGATGAGTTTTAGAAACACCTGTAACTGCTGTATTAAAAAATAACAAAATGCCACCAAAATCCTACTTCAAACAGCAGTTTTATCCCACCTGTTAGTGGTGGGACATAATCAACAAAATCCACCTGACATTTCTGAGCACAATGTATATCTGAGCAGTCAGAGAGCTGCAAATGTAGTAACTGCCATATGCGGAGTGTCAGGATTTCCAGGCTGACTCTGGCTGTCCTCAGCACACTTGGGACAGTGATTTTCTCTCTCTCAGCCACTGTTAACCTTCCTGTGACTGCCACAACAGAGCAGGTTGCAAAGTGCTCCGAGAGCATCTGCTGAAAAGCATTGGATAAACACACTGTAGAAACAGCAGATCCTTAAACCTTGACCAGCTCCACTTCCCTGCTCCATGTTAATGTATATTTGGAGGAAGTGCATGTACAAATAAAATCCAAACTGTGAAAATGAGGTGCCTGCAGTGTGTTCTCCAGAGAAAAAACGTTTGAAGAGTGGCTTTGGAAAGCAGAGATTTGGAGCAGTAGGGCTGGGGATGCTGAGGTTGGGAGCCTGCAGTGGGTTTGACCAGAGAAGATGATGTCTGTTAATGGAAATATTGATTGTCTCCGAGGTTCAGTGCTGCCAACCAACCTGCACATATGGTACCAGTTTTATTGATACATGAATGAGATTAAACATGACACCTATGTCAAACGAATCCCTGGGTACCATTTAACTAACACTTAAAGCAGCTGCTTTGAAAGATTACCTTCAGGCACAGGCCACCCAGGCAGAACAATATCATCACCTTAAGCACTTTCCCAGTTGCCGACAAATGGGAATTCTTGCCTTGTAGCAATATAATTACACAATATTAGTGAAAGTCAAACAGGAGGGCATTCAGTGCCTGAACGTGTTCACTGCTTTTACTGATACCTCCACGGGCAATCACGTGTCTCTGGGTGTTTGGTATCCTTGGGTCTCTGAGCTGTTGGTTTGAGGTTGGGCTCTTGGTTTGCAAGTGGAATTTACTGTGAAACAAAATTTGGGCCGTTCTGAAATCATCTATATGACTGTATTAAAAGAAAAGAAATCAACCTCCACCCTTGATAGAACATTCTTATCGTGGCAACAAGATAGGAATTAATTTCGTTCTCACTGGGAGGGACAGAGTGGATTAAGGATGTGTTGCCCTGTTCAATAATGAGGGAGTAATTGAACTTTAAGTTCTTGTGTGAGTGCAAGAAACTTCTTCCCATCCTGGGGATACTGTCAGTTTTCCCTTTTTTTTCTGACTTCTCCTCAAAATTCTGCCTCCTAATTATTACTCACCACAGAGGTACAGCTGCCAGCAGAGAGTAATAACAGAAAGTTCAAGTTTCTTTGCACCAAGGACACTTCTGTACTAGATTTCTTTTAGGAAAAGGCAACAGCCCTCAGTGCTCTGTAGCTGACAAGGGCAAGGTGGGTAGGGCACAGTGCCATTTGCTGCCCTGTCACACAGCTGTGTGCCTGGACACTGCTGCCTGTGGTGACCACAGGGACCAACTGCTTGGGTCTCCATTCCCCAGCTTTGAGTATCCCTGTAGCTGCAGGATGTGTAAGAGGCAAAGAGAGAGGATCCAGCCACCTCTGTCTTCCAGAAGTGGCACATTAAAATTCTTAATAATTTTCATCTCTCTACATCCACTGCCTATCCCTCCAGATAATCTCTGCATCTCTTTGGGTAAACCATCCTTTGGAAAAGGAAAAGGGTAAGAGGTGATGGGTGGTGAACTGAAAGCAGAAAAGAGATCATTCCTGATGAGGCTACCAGTACTTGTGTTATTAGTAAGTCAAATATTCCTTAGAAATCACTTAAACACTACCCCTGATATTACAGGTGTGAAAGGAACTGTAAACAGCCTGAATTGCTATTAAATGAATCCCCTTCTCAACACCATTTCTGAGCTAATGGAAGATCATCCATGTGATGGAAAGTCCTGATGACTTCTGAGACTCCTTCTGACTCCTCAGCATGGATCTGACCAGAAGATCAGGGCTTGTCCTACACAAGATTTATATGCACCAAAGAGCTATAGGAGAATAAATCCTGATGACTGATGAGCACAAACTCCAAAAGGTGCCAACACCTCCAGCAGAACACAACAACCTGCCCCACATCCACGGGCAGGGAGCTCATTTTGGAGGAGTGTGCGGCCATAAATCCTCTAAATACTTTTGAAAACCTTTTCCAGAGTTGTTGAGCAGAAAAAAAAAGCAGGTTTGTGGGCTGCAGGGAGCAGATGTATCCCATGCACATCAAAGATGTATTGGCTGCGTCGTGACCTCATGAAATTGCTTGAGTTGGCAGCTCTTCCCCCATTTCTGCCGTGGGTGCAGCTTGATGATAGAATCTAACTTTGTTTAGCTATTGGAGTAAAACACAAGATAGAGACAAACACATATAACTTTGTAATTGCTTTGTGTGCCCCTTGGCTCCCTTGCAAGCTCCTGTCTTTTATCCTCCTCCTGCTCCCACAGCTCTTCCACCGTGGCTGGTGAGAGCAGAGCTGGGTTTATGAAGGCATCACCTGCTCGTGTCACAAGTGACACATCCCAACACAATCTAGAGCTCCCCGTGTCCTAAGCCTCTGTTGACTATATTTATAATCCAATCATGCTGAAAAACACAAACATAACTTCTGTCTGACCTTTATTAAACCACGAGGACTTTTTTTTTTTCCGCTAGGATTTCTAATACCTTGACATATGCAGTATTTTGTCTGGTGGCATTTCCCCTGCTGTTCCTCATATTACTTACATGGCCAGGCTCTGCCTTGCAGAGCTCTCAGCTTCAGCAGGGCGTGACAGCACCTTGCAAAGGTGCCTGCTGGTAGCCCTTGGTGGGATCTGTGCAGGAAGGGCAGAGACAATGACTTGCAAGGAAAGTGATGCCAGAGGCAGTCTCTGAAGAATGAGTTAAATGACTGCTTTATGATATGTTGTTGAGGTGGAGGTAATGAGAAAAGCTCTCCCCAGCTCCCAGGCCTTTCGCCCTTGAAGTCTCTGGGCACCTCCAGGCTACGACCACATTGTTATTACCCCAGTTTATAGGATACAGAGGTTAAAGCATCTGCTCAAAATCCTTCTGAAAGGTAATAAAAAGGGTAGGAGTGGGACATAGGTTTCATGATTCCCTTTGTGCCCCCAAAGCCTAATTCCTGCTCTTACCTTTTGCTTCTAAAATCAGGCACTTCCCACAGAGAGCTGTTTTTCTGTTTATGGGGACTATGTTCAATGTTATCAGCAGAAACCCTTCAAAACATTCCTTATACCCTCACCCAAGGCAAGGTGGGTGTCTTCTGACCAGATTTGTCTACACCCACATAAATGCCTGGTGGCAGAGGGTGATGGAGAGCCCACCTTGACCCTCTCCTTGCACTGGAGTTCATTTGGAAACTGATGTGAGCACAGGCTGCTCTCTTACAGCTGTACCCACGTCTTCAATTGAGGACTACCAGTCAATGACCTCTTGATGCTGTGCAAGTACAGGTCAGACTGTAACCAGCCCCTTTCTCCAGGCTGTTGGCCACCCTCTGGGGCCCAGAGCTGTGCAGACATACAATATTAATGCAGACTTCTGTCTACATGAAGAAGCCTCATATAAATGAGGCCTTGACCTGATTTTCATTGGACTAGAAAAATCTCAACAGCAAAATTTACCAGCTTTGCCCAGTATTTTAGTGGGGTGAAGGCAGCCTCTGTTTCAGAAATCACTTCTGGATTTGGGGATTCCCATCCTGCACTGGCCTGGACAGTCTCGTGTGAACCACGCTGTTTATTGTTTCTTGTAATTAGACCCTTCCTTTGAAGTTGGTGAAATCATCAGCCTCCATTTGAATGTGTTCCCTCATGGTTCAAACCAAACTATTTTACAAACTATGCATAATTTATGGGCTGGTTATACCCACTTCCAAAGAATAAGTGAATGAGTGGAATTCCTTTGTAAGCTGGGTCATACAGACACTGGCACCTCCAGCAGAGTAGGAGGCAGGAGACCTTCTCTTAACACAAACTGCTGTAACCAAGTCTGGCTGAGGAGCTATATTTGGCCTTACAGCTTCTGCTGCCATATGTTGGGAATGTGCAAGTCGGGTGGGCACTGGTGCCACCGTGTTTTTATGTGTTTAAATATATTCAGCTGCCACTGAACCTCACAGATAAGCCTGGCCTAGATTGCTGGTGGGGTAATGTCAGCAAAGAGTGTAGGGAAATGCATGGCCTACCTAACAGCTCAGTGCTGGCAGGACTCCTGGTTCAGGGCAGGGATTCCAGCTCAGCTCTGAGCTGGGAGCTCTGATTAGTGCATGCCTTGACTGCTGCAATAACACGAAAATCGCATTTGCTCAAACCCTTAATTAAACACTTAAATCAAGCTTTGGTGGGTTTGTTGCCTCTGCCTTTTTTGCTGAGGCAGTGGAGAGGGAGTCTGTTACACTTGGGGATTGCACTTGAGAAAAGTAGCTTCTAAATCAGCCCAAACTGACCATTTCCCCCCATCCAATGCTGCTCTGCTGAGAGCACACTCTGCACTGTCCCTGGAGATCCACAGCTAAATGGGGTGGGCTTCCCTACACCGTGCATACCTTCCCACCACACCCATTTGGGACAGGGATTGCCTTTTCACACAGACCAGCCTCTAGCAGAGCCTTTAGGAAAAGAGGATCCTTGTCTGTGCTTTCTCTGGTGGTGTCCTACTGCCAGCAGGGAAAAAAATTCTTTAGGAACTCATTCCCTCCAGGATCTCTACAGGTTCCTTTGACTTTTGCATGGCCACTGCCCTTGTTGAAGTCCATTCCAGGAATGTTTCACTGTGCTGGACACCTGTGCCATAGCCTCTGTGGCTTGAGTGTCCCTCATGCATTTAAAATATCCTTTATGGCTGTTAGGAAAGAGAAAATTAAAGAGAATGGCACTTACAGGACATCAAAGATACAAAGGGCCTCTTTATCCAGGAGACATCTCTGCATTTGGGGCAGTATTTTACCTGTTTAAATGGCTTCTTCTAGAGTCCTTAAGTACAGTGTTGCGCCAGCTAAGTATGGATTTTTAATTAAGCCCCCCTTCCTCCTCCCCTCTTTTGCACATAACTATAATTTTAGAGGTTAAGAAATCCCCTTAATATCTAGCTAGAGGTTTAATGCTATATGCTCTTTAAAGAGCACCCCCCCAACCACTGTGCTGTATTAATAGCTCTGAGATGATAATTTTTACAGTCTTCCAGGACTGATGTCTGCTGTTAACACTTCACCATCATGTCAAAGGAGCAGGGGGGATGGGAGCCATGCCTGTCAGCTGAAGTTTTAACATGTGGCTTTAATCTTTTTAATTAACACAACTTCACAGGAAAAAAAAGGCTCAATGCACAAGCCTTTCTACCTGGGGATGTGGTGAGTTGATCCCACTGCTGCAGTGTTGGTGCTCCTGATTCCCAGCTAAAGGAGCAACACTGGTCCCCACTGCAAAGCCCTGGGTTAGGCTGTGCCTGTGGGGGCCTGGGGATGCCACAGGGACAGATGAATGTGCAGGAGAAGATGATTTCAAAACCTTAGCTGTTTGCATAATTCATACATCAATAAACATCTGAGTAAGGCTGCAATGGTGTTGGGGTTGTATATCATCCTGGCCAGAAAAAGATAGGAAAACTTTGAAAGTAACACATTTAAACAAATGAGACTGAAGACAAAGTCCTGCTCTTGGTGCTGATGGGGTTTTTGTTGAAGAGCACCATTGCTGGCTGTGGTTTTGATCCAGGAGAGGCAATTCTGCCATCCTGGGTCAGACCAGGGTCTCTGCAGTGATTGGTTGTGGGTGCTTGGAAAGAGCAGAAGGGAGAGGGCATGTGTATGGTGCTGCTCCAGGTACACTCTTTCACAAAATTTCCCTGCCCAAACCCTGGTACCTGTGCCCAGCCTTTTCTCTGGTACTGCACTGATATTGCCCATTTCTTCCCTGCCTGTTGTGACCCCCTGAGGTCAGTGATGAGCCCTCGAATCATTCATGTGTGAGCAGTACAGTCTTATGCTGCCCCAGCCAGTGTAGAAAGTCTGTCCTTTCCTACTGTCTCCACTTTTCAGTCACCACTACACGTTTTCACAGCAGTGTGCCCTGGCAGCAGCTCTGTGTGGGATGGGTAAACCTGGACCTGCACACCCTGTGTTGGTTCTTTCACCACAGAAATGAAGACTTGTATAAAATATAAACTCATGCAGAAAAGCACCAGGGATTTGATCTGTTTTGTCTTCACCGTGTGACCTTTCATTGCGTGACCACCTTGTGTACAAGCCCTGTGGGGTCTGGAGATGCACAGCCTCATTTTGTGCCCTGCAGTGGCATCTCCGCCTCACTGCTCCCCCTCCAGCTGGCCTGGGGCCAGGCTGGCTCTGGCTCCCCTTGCTGCTGACACCTCTGCTTGGTTTTGTGGAGCCTTTAAAGGCTGAGCGTGTGCTTTGCTGGCAGGAGCTGGGCTCGGGCTGCAGTCACACTCCCCGGCAGCAGCAGCCCCTGTGCCTCACCCCTGTGATCTGGGCTCCTGTTGACAACAGCCTCTGCTTTGAAGGAGCATTCAAAGCCTCTCGGGGCCAGTCGGGGGATGACTTCAGACCTCTCTGCTTTAGCACGTGGCACTCGGTGGGCAGAGATCCCTTTCATTAGAACTGATAGATGACACTTTTTTGCAATATTTACAATTCAAAGCGTTCTGATCAAAGTGCTGGAAATTAGGATGTTGATGTGAGATAATTACTCCTTTCCCAGCGTTCACAGCAGAGGAGAGCATGCAATCCTCTTTCCCTTTGTGTACCCCGTGTCAGTTGAAAGCATTTCTACATAGCTGATGCCTGTAGATATATTTGCTGACTCTTAATGTCAGCAAATCCCACTATGATTAGGCCTTGAGGTGACAAAACAAAACCTTGACTGTTACCAGCTAGGTAACTCAGCGCTGAGATAAAACCTAAAAATAAACCCCAGTAGCCTTTTAATGGAACTGAGCACAGCGCAAAATAAATTTTTATAAGTTGTTAGGTCCTTGCAGCAAAGGGGAGAACTATAAAATCCTGTTTGATGGTTTTTTAATGGCAGTTGTTTCATTTAAAGCTTTTAGTGAAGCAGGTTACATGGCAAAAGCAGAATAATAAACAGTAAGAAAATGCATTCACCCTGTGAAACAACCACAATTAAACACTCAGCGGTAACTTGGGGATATCAGCTTCATGGTTTTCAGCAGGACTCTGCTAGGGGTGGGTTTTGCCAGCTCAGGGTTCCATCCCCAGCTTTTCAAGGAGTGCAGTTCTCATCCCTGGTCACCTACCTCTGGTTCTGCCTTGCCCTTCATAAAATTATAGAAGAGTTTGGATTGGAAGGGACCTTAAAGATCATTTCATTCCAACCCTCTGCCATGGCAGGGACACCTTCCACTATCCCAGGTTTCTCCAAACCCCATCCAGCTTGCCCTTGGACACTTCCAGGAATGGGGCAACCACAGCTTCTCTGGGCAAGCTGCTCCCTTGTTTTACCACCCTCATTGTAAAAATATTCTTCTTTATATCCAATTTAAATCAACCCCTTTTAGTTTGAAGCCATTACCCCTTGTCCTGTCACAACTGGCCCTTTGCTGTGACTCACTTTATAACTGTTTTCCTGCAAAATACTTTCCAGCCTGAGCCTCCTCTGTGGGCTATCTGCCTGTCACAGCACAGTAAAACAGTCTGTCTGGTTTTGCTGAATCTAATGAGAGGTGCACGAGGTCTCAGCTCCTTTGCCTTCCCCATTCAGCCCTTGCTCTGGACTTTGCAGGTGAAATTCAAGATGAAATTCAAGGTGAAGTTCAGCAATAGCTGAACTAATAACAAACCTGCACACAGGGATTCCTCACTCTGTGCATCCCTCATGCCCTCAACATTGTGAATCCACATGCCTTGGAAAACATCCCTGAGAGACAACAGGAACTGTCTCTTGCATCCCAAACCCACTCCAGCCAAAATGATGGGTGGGCTCCTCCAGGCACTTCCTGGCACCCAACAAGCAGTGCTGGGTGGTTGTTTAGTGGGAGAGAGTCTCCAACTCTTGGTCTGGGCTTTCCTGGCATGGCAGGGCTGGCTCACTCTCCTGGTATGATGCCAGGGAGAGGATCCCTCCTGTGAGGGGGTTTGGAAATCCATGTTCTTCTGTGTGTGAGCTGAAGTGTGCTGTGCATCTAATCTGGAAGAGGGGAGAGGATTGTGATGAGCCCAACCCTTCTCCCAGCAGAAGATTGCTGCTGAGCAGTTAATGAATAATGCTCTTTCACTGGGGCTTTGTTTTGAAATGGGTTTAACTATCATAACACTGTGATACTGCCTATAAAGAGTGAGAAAAGTCTGTGAATGCCTCCCTGAAATATTTATAAGTAATACACTGGAAACCCTACCCACGTCTCTAAACTGTCCCAGTCTCAGAGGTGTCACAAGTGGCTTTGCACTGGTGGTCACAGCTGATGCTGACAGACATCAGGGGAGGATCTTGGTTCAAAACATTTTCCTCACAGTCATCAGGAAATTCCTCAGCCTGATTATAAATGTTGGGTGTAAGCATTTTGACAGTATCCTTTTAATAGAAACCAACCGTCAACTCCAGTCAAGTAACAATTTACTCTGGGTAGTTAATGCCATTGGAAATACTTTTTTCTTTTCCTTTGTCTTTTACTTGCAAGAAACAACATATGAGGAGCAAATCCAAGCTCGTATTTTCCATTGATCTCAGACCAGAGACACAAACAGCTGGGATTTTAATGCCACACTTTACAGCGATGTAATCAAACCGAACTTCTGAAATCAATATTTCTTCATAACTGACCTTTCCAAATTAATGATATATTGCTATACTGCTCCACAGACAATCATTTCCAATAGAAAGACCAACCATTCAGATCACTTTCATTAATTTTCCTCCACTCTGCACTCACCCCATGGACTTATAGCAATGTTCAGGAGGCAGTAGCCCAACTGTTGAGACCCATCACCAGACTCAAGATCAATGCTCAGAACAGGGGAGAAAATGTCTCTTTAAGCAGTACAGAAGATATGTACCTACACAAACAATTTTTTTTGAGGCTACTGCCTTCTGCTGTACTGTCTTCCTCTTCACCACCCAATCACTGCCTCAGGGCATCACAGTCTCCTGATGGTAGGGAAGTTATTCCCACAGGAACACACAAAGATGTGACAAACAGAGCTTGGTGACCTCTTAGCATGAGCATGAGGGCAGAATGGATGAGCTGTGCAAGAGAAATGTCATGTTTATGCAAGTTGATTTTTAATAACTGGCTACACAGGGTGGTGAGCAGCTGGAAACATATTACCAGGATCATTACAATGTTTAAACACAAGCCCATAATATGGATAAACAGTAACATCACACTGAATTTTCAGCCAAGAGGCTCCATTAACTCTTTAGAAATTGCACACAGACACAGTCCAGCCAAACAACCATCCGTCTCCTTTGAGGTGGCAGCTGAGGAGTCACCAAAGCTTGGGCTGGGCCAGCTGCTTGTCAAACACAGCAGGAGTGTTTCACTCCAGCAATGTATCTTCTGCCTGCCTGTTCCATGTCTAACTTTGGAAATGCATGTGAGACCAGCAGCTCAGATGAGCTACTTGACTTTCTTCTGAGATCCTCAAAGGTGCTGCCAGAAGTGCAATGATTCAGTAGAAAAGTGGATTGAGATCACAAACCTATTTTGACAACCCACCAAATCACCCCCCCCACACCAGTTTCAGGGGGATGTCTAAAGACCACCACTGTAATTCCTTACTGGTCTTTCAACTCATCCTGCTCCTGTAGGTAACAGGGTGCACGGCAAAGTAAAGTTCCTGCAGCACTGTGATTTCAGAGCAAAACTTCAAAGACAACAAAAAATCCCTCTGCAGACAGGGCAGGGGCAGAGAAATGTGCTGGGAAGAGCCTCAGGGGGTGTCTCTATTGCAGGTTAGTGCTGACCCAGGATCACCTCTCCACTGATACCTGTCAAGTGTTTTATACAGCCAACCTCACTGCTTGATGAAATTCAGAAACCCATGAAATTACCCCCTGAATTAATCTGGTCTGTTGCCAGGAGAGTAAATAAGTCGTAAGGCCCAAACTTTACGTTACAAGCTTTTTTTTTTTGCTTTTTTTTTTAATTGATATCCCTTATTACTGCCCAGCTAAGATGTAATGCAAATATCAATCCAGCCAAAGGGATCCAAACACAAACCCCTTTGACAGTAACTTAAAAAAAAAAAAAAGAAAGAAATATATCTGACAATAAATTAATGTCACAACCAGCCAGGCTGTCTCCCTAGGAGGGAGGATGGGAGCTTTGAACTGCTGCTTTTGTGTCGTGGTGTTGGTGTTCAGAGGGTCCCTTTTGACGTTGCAGCCTCTCATCTCCGAGTGACATGACAAGCAGCTTGTCACCAGCCCTGCCAGACGCCACTGGGAGCAGTCACAGCACACTCCTCCACCTTTGGAAATGCCAATCATGGCCACGTCCTGCACAGGGACTTGCTTGTCACTCCCCTTCAAAGACACCCATCTCCCCAGGGATGGCTCCAATCACCCCTCATTGTGGAGGATGGGAAAGCAGGAGAGCACCAAGGGTGAAGCATCCTGGCTATTCCTCAGGATGTTATAGAAGGTCACCTTTGCCAAGGTGACCAAGCCAAAAACCTCTTGGCAAGCATGGAAATAGCTCCTGGGAGAAGGTGTCTGCAGTAACCAGTTATGGGATCACTGAGTTGGTCCTTGATGCATCATTTCCTCTGAGAAGGTAAAGCAGATGTCTGCTGAAATCAGTGATGAGCCACCAGAGAAGTGGAGCTATTGGCTTTTCTGGAAAGGAAGCATCTTTTTAAGTCCCTAATCAGGCAGTCTGCTCCCTAAAGCCCTGGGTTCTCACTGGAGGCTGCTTTTCCCTTCACTTGTGATGGGAAAGGAGAGTTGTGATGTTCATACGCACTAGATTACTCTGAGTGAACTCTGTTTTCATTCCCCAGCTGTGGTGCTGTGATAGGAGCTTTGCCTCAGGCAGGCCAGGGTCTTATTCCAAGGGTTGAAATTTTGGCATGTGATGGGGTGGAATGCAGTGGGAGAGGGGAGCAGGGGTTTGAAGCAGCAGTGGGTCCATACATCTGTGTATGATGCACATGTGTGGGAGCAAGGAGGGTGTGATGCACAAAGCTTCTCAGACCTCTGAATCCTTAAAAAAAATAATAAACAGATGGAGAAGCTCCACTAGACACTGCAGACTGCACCTCTGAGGAGATCCCTCTGTGAAGAGGCAGCATCAATCCACACCCTGCCAACAGGCTCTTAGTCCCTCTGCCTCTAGTGGCTGAAATGATCTCTTCTTTCTCCCCACCTGTTTCTGAAGTTCTGCTGGTGGAAGAAATGTGCTGTTGTGCAGAAGGACTGCATGGCACTGGGCTGTCTGGGAGCTAAGTGGTTTCTAGGTGAGGTCAACCTTGAGTTTGCCTGAAGGTGCTGTGATGGTGACACATCCTTTGGGCATTAGTGCAGTCACCTGTCCCCAGGTCCCAACTGATACAACAGGTCCTGTTGTTCTTTACATCTCAGGGAGTTTTTGCCCAAACCAAAACCATTTTGGGAGGCTCATGGTAACAATTTCAGAGCAAAGCTGCAGGCAGATCCACAACTGTGCCAGATTTCTGAGTCCCTGGCTCTGCTGGAGGTTGACAGCATCGTGCCAAGAGAGGTACAAAGGCTCTCAAGTACCAGGACCCCAAGGAGATTGTGGTGTAAACAGTAGGATAAAATGGAGAAGTTGAAATGGGACATTTCAATGTGATGCAGCTCAGACAGCAGAGCAGTGACCAAAACTAGGTCAGAATCTGGATCTCCATCCCATCCGTGTCTCCATGTTCCCCTCTAGGCAAAATACTGTTCTGCATGTAGTAGCAACTAAGGAAAGGTAGCTGTGGTTTACCAAAATGTTTTGCATTCACATGTCATTCCTTGTTTTAAACATTTCACATAGAGGTCAAATAGACATCTCAGTTATTTGGAGTAAATAAGCCATAAGTCAATTTGCATCAGTGGAATTGAACTGAATTTGTACCAGTGCAAATCAGGAGTGGCCTGTAATTTGAGTGATTTGAGAACTTAATTCTTTTTTTAGGTTAGGGTTTTTTTTAACCTCCTCATTTCACCAGTAATGGGGTTTCTTTGTCCTTTACGAAGTGTGTGGAATGAGGTCAGATTTTTGCAAGCTTCTGCCAACATTTAATATGAATAATAATTTAATACTGTCCTGCTCAACCAATCCCATTACCTATAAGTTCAGATGGAGAGCAGATCATGACCTGGAGGGAACTGCCCATTTCATGTTCCTGGCAGCCCTGGTTTCCTCATCAGGAATGATGAATCTGTGGGGACAGAGCCCTCCTGGATTTAGCTCCATACCAAACCCTCATAAAACACTGTCAATCCACGTGATTTTTGTTAAACTTGGAGACATGGTGTGCCACCTTCTCCAAACCCTGCCAGTGATGGAAGCATGGCTCAGACCTTGGTCATGCTGGTGGCAATCCAGGACAGCAGTGAAGGTGGTGGGATTACCTGGCTTTTAAATGGACCTATAAGTGAGGTCTGGAGAACAGCTCATTCCATCTCCCAAGTGATCTGGTCTGGCTGAGAATGAACTCTCCCAGGATTTTCCTCAGTTGAGGCACATCCCATCTCACTCACCACACAGGGAGGGACATGAGTGTATACCTGGAATAGGGGAAGCTACACCACACTTAAAATCGTTATTGCTGAATAGATCATCAAAGCTGGAGTCCAGCAATTGAGCTGTTGGAGGAGGTTGGTGAAGCTTTTGTTTAAATGGTGTTTTTAGCTCTTATAAATGGCTTATGTTAATTTAAAAACTCCACCAAGCAGCCTGGGCTCTGTGTGCTGACAACTGGCCCAGCAAAATAAACTCCAACTATGCAATCACAGATCCCTGAACCCTGAAAAAGGATCCCTTGATCTTGCCTGGTGAATAACTGCTTAGTCCAGGAGGCAAGATGACCTGTGCCTTTTCCAGCTCTGGGTGCTCCTTGCAAATGAACAAGCTTTGAGCTCTTGGACAGTGGTGAGGATTTGCCCTTGCTCACTGCAGAGTCTCATGATGGGAAAAGGTCAGGTTTCCCACTCTTGCTGGTAGTGGAGGGGAGCTCTGTGCTGATCCTGTGTGCCAGGGGTACCAAGGGCAAGGGTGTCCCTGGCAATGCAGACCAGGGCTGAGGTGATTGTAGGCAGGGCAAAAGAGATGGAAATTAAGGAATGTCATGGTGGTGAGATGTTTGTAGGCACCTATGACTGCAGTCAACAGGCTTGAAATACTGACACTGGTGCATAAATTTCACAGAAAAGGGCCAGCCAATCCCTCATCTGTGTAGGTCCTCTCTCAATCCTGTTTGGCTTGAAGCAAAGGAAGCTGGAGGCTCAAGGATGGCCAAGAGTTGCTGCTTGGCATTTGTTGCCACTGGGTAATAACATCCTTTTCCTGGCAGAAAATCCCAGCCTGCACAGCTCTGTTCCAACAGACACAGGCCAGAAGGACAGGCACTGCTCCCAAAAAAACCAGTGAGTTCCTCAGGGGCATCCACTGTGCCGGTGTCAGTGCAAAGGGAAGTCACTGCCAGTGCTGGTGAAGGAGAATGGAAAGAACAGCAAATGTGAAGGAAAACAGGAGAAACAGCCCAGGCCAACAAGACAGAGCAGCACAGCAAGGCCCCTGCTGTGCCACTGAGCTGTGGAAATGCAGGAGCTGGAAATGTCTAATTCAGGGACTTGACTCAAAGTCATTTTAGCAAGTAGTAATTGCTGTTTCCTAAAGTGATGTTTCACTAGAGAAGAAATGAAAGACCATCAAAATGTACATGCATACACTCAGAACATGCATTTTTTTCAGCTATTTAGTCAAATCCCATCTACTGTTCAGGGGAACATGTGAAGCTTTCACACCATGTTGTTATTAGTGCAGCAGTAGTTGTTACCAATATGTGAAACTCTGCCTAGAAAAAAAGCTTGGATTTTGGGGGGTGGATTTGAGTAAAAGATTTAGTTTAGGTAAAAATACTATGATTTTTAAGGCAGACTTTGTATTTTGAGGTAGTTCTGATACTGGAGCACTGGGAATTAGCATAACTATGTTGCTTTAATAAAACCCGTTTAAATACTGACATCAATTTCAGAACATTGCTTCTTCCCCACCCTTGCATAAAATAAGCTCCCATTTTCCAACTCAGTGGACATGCTTTGCAAGGACTAGATGAAATGACGGCCTTAGGCCTCCTAACTAACCTTAGAGGAGAGTAAAATATAATTTCCTTGTATTTAGCAGCAGCTGTTTTGACGGTGCGTATTAAAGTGATTGGCAAATATGGTAGCAATTTATCCCAAGCAGTAACTGCAAGCTGCTATTTTAGGTTCATAAAAGTGGAGTTGCAAAATGCAGTAACATACAGAGTGCAACTATTTTATGATCCCATAAAAAAAGCCCTGTGCTGTGTTGTCCCTCGGAGCGCGGGCGCTGCCAGCGGGCAGGGGCCGTGCCCACGAGGGCAGGAGTTCTTGAGGGCAGTGCTGCCCTCAATTGCAGCTCATTCCAAGCTGCCTTTCCCTAATTGCAGGACAGGTCAGCTTTCATGTTCTGCCAGGGGATGATCTGAGTGTCCTGTGGCTTCCAACGTGCTCTGGAGTTAAGGATTGTGCTTGGACAAGGGGGACCTGCCGAGACCTAAATTGGGACCGGTGATGGCTCTGGGCATGAAGCACAAGGATGAATCTGGGCAAATTGCTGCCAAGGAACGTTTCTCTCCTCTCTCTAAGCTAAAAATACACTGAGGGTAGTGTAACCCTTTGGGCATAGGTAGTGTCAGCAGCAGCAAGAGTCCTGTCTGAAGAGCTTGGGGCCCTCCTTAAAACTAACAAATAATTTGCCTTGAACCTGACCTAGAATTTCAAAACACCTCCCCTCAGTGCTCCTGACAGGCAGTGCTTCCACCCTGGCAAAGGCAGAGTTTGTGTGCAGAGAAAGGGGAAATCTTGGGAGCAGGAGCTCAGTGTCAGCCCCAGTGTCACCAGTAACAGCCACTTGCTGGGACAACTGGTAATTAAACCAGCATTTGTGTGTCACTGGCAGAGTGACAGTCAGCCTAGTACCTCCTCCAGAGGCTGTGTCCAAATGCCTGTTCTTCCTTTCCACACTCAGTTTAGTGTTTAATGTGGTCATCAAGCCAAGGCTCATCCTAGTGCTCCTGGGCTTGTGGCTTAATTGTATTTAGATCCTGTTCTGAAGTGGACAGACCTCATTAGAAATACTCCCTGCAGGCTGGAAACGCATGTCTGAGGTAGCACTGAGAGGGGCTGCTGTGCAGCTGTAATGCCTGGGAACTTCAGCTGTTACCTTGCAGTTTGGGATAGAAAAGTAGTTCAAACCAGCAGCTTTTTCAGTGGATGTACCTGGAAGTGAAGCAGATCAAAACACCTATTTTTAGGTGCAGCATTACCTTTGCTGCTAAGCCTTCCCCACGGCCCCTGCTGAGTCTTGAGGATGCAAAACTGGGCCCAGAGAAGAGTGAGGCCTCAGTGGGTGGAAGAGGCTTTGATTCAGCCACACTGAGACCCTGTAGGGCTCTGGTCAAATCCCAAAGCTGCTCACTGGGCATCTCTGGACAGACCCATGTGCCTTCCAGGTAGCTCCAGCTTCATGTGAATGCACCCAACAGCTGCCACACACCCACAGGAGAGCAGCTCCTCCAGGACAGGACACACTTTTTGCCATAAGCACAGCCCTAACAGCATCCTTTCCCCTTATTGTTTGTCACTGAGCAAGGGCAAAACCACCAGGAAAAGCAGCATTCCCTCCAAAAACATTTCATCCAAGTCCACATGGAGTGAATTTGGCCCAATATAAGATTAGACAGGCCATTAGTTCAGACAGTGCTAAGATGGTGAGACTGGGGATCATCTGAGTTTAGGGGGTACAAAGAAGAAGATGAAACAGCAAATATGTCGTTCAGGAAAATTCCTGAGCCTTTCCCCTGTTGTTGTCTCAGTTCCACAAATCATCTCCTGTTTAAGGGAAAATCCTCCCCCACTGACCAGCCCTAAAGCATCAGAGATTAATGTCAGCCTTAATTTTCAGTTGTCACTTGCAGGGAAATATCATCCCTGCATATTTCATAAATATAGGCTGAATTTTGAAACCCCTGAGAAATGAAAACACTCTCAATTTTTCAAAACACTCAGGAATAGCTCAGGAGGAGCAGTAACTTCTCCAGCAGAAGGCAGGATGGCCTCCTTCACAGCTGGCTTGCCATCGTTCATCCAGTGAAAGCTGTCCCACAGACAGGGAATAAATTGTGCAATGTGCTGTGTTTCTTGACACCCTGATAATGAAAATCTAATTAGTGTGAAAGTGTAGTTTATTGGGTCAGCTGGTTGGACAAACCTCTTCCAGCCAACTGCAGTCCTGGGGAAAGCCTGGGGATCGACTGGAGAAAGTCTGAACACCTTTGGTATTTCCCTGTTTCTCTGGATGTTGTGGTTTTTTGTCAACACCAGGAGCAGGAGTGATGATGAGATTCTTTTTCTGCAGCATTTCCCGCTGGAGCCAGAAAATATACAGCCAGATCTCTGCAAAAAGGCTGTTGCTTATGAGATTGCCAACCTCATTTCTGCAAAATACCTAAACAGCAGCTGCACATCCCAGCTGTGGGCCAAGCTTTAACACACTCCAGCATTTGAAGGTGGCTGGGATCAGGGATTTTGGGCCATATCTCTCTATCAGGGGTTTTGGGCCATATCTCTCTCTTGGTCCTGCCTTGTGTTCATCAAGGTTTTGATCTCAGGCTGTGTGTAATGACTCCCAAGATAGTGAGGATGGAAGATACGACATCGTCCTTTTTAATGAGTGATGGGGCTCAAATTAACGTTCAGAGTATGAAAAGGAAGGACTCTTGAAAGGGTGTCTCATTATTTCTGATGTCAAACACTTTACAGGGAAAGCCAAGATCAGAGCAGAGTTGGGGGGAGTGGGTGTGAAGTTGGATTTGTGTGGGAAATCAGGCCCTTCCTCAGGGGGTGTGGGGAGGTGATTAATGTGCAAGTGCACATTGATCAACCTGGGCTTTGATTAATTTGTTAATGAGCTTATGACAAGTGACACCATGTCTATCTCATGTGTCAACCCTGCTATGTGTCAGTTATCCCCCGAGATTTAAATCCGGCAAAAATGCATTTTAACGTAATTTTGGGCTTTGGAAGGCGGCTCTGGAAACATTAATTGCAGATGATTTTCACTTTGAAATCTTGGATTGATTCAAAGCTCAGAGCTTCTTCTTCTTTGACAACCTGCCAAGAGGGCCATAGTTTGATCCCTTGTATGAACCTCCCTGCTTTCCATTTGCAGCCATGTTTTTACAGATTTCACTGAGAATTCTGGTTTGGAAGGGACCCACAAGGATCAATGAGTCCAACTCCTGAGTTCTGCTGACTACAAATGCAGCATCTAATTTCTTTTGCACCCAAACACATGATGCATCTGATCCTGCAGACATTAATCATCTCTCTCCAACTTTGCTCATGTGAATATTTCTCCCGATTTCAGTGAGACTAATAACATCCAATGCAGCAGATGGGGTAATGTTTAAAGGAGTGGGACCTTGAATTGCATCTCTAAAATACCTTATTTCCCCAGAGATTTCTGAAACTAAAGGATCAACTTTTCAAATGCTGCAAGCTCCATGTAGATAGAGGCAGAAACCCTCATGTTCACAAAAGGGTGTAATTTATGCAGACAAAAGCAATTTAAACTAAAATTGATCCAGCAGTACAAAAAGTGATTGGGTCAGTAGTTTGGCAAATAAGAAGGATGAGTTCACTCCACGGGCATTTACAGTGGATAATAAATTAGATCTGGCTGAAATATTTTGACCAGAGGGGTGGGTTTTTTTCCAATCACAACCCAAGTATTATGCAAAAATCCTCTATTTCATCGCTTCAGGACGATGAAACTCAAGTCCATCAGGTGATGCTTAGAAAAACTGTGTAGCTGGATAAGGAGAGGGGTTGTAGTGTGAGCTTTTGGATAAAATTCTGGCTGAAGTTCAAAAACTTCTGGAAACTGCAAGTATTCTTTATATATACTCTAGTGATCATGTAACACTCATAAACAACAGACGTAATTAGAAACATTTCAAGGCTTTGAAATTGCTTTGCTTCTGGAGGAAAATGAAACTGTTGTTGTGGTGTAATAGAGACTGAACCCCTGGGTCAGGACGCTGCCTGCATGACAAACAGGCAAAGGGGGGACAGGGCTGGGAAAGAGGCTCAGCTGCCTCTCAGCCAAAACTTCCTGAAGCTCCCGGTTTCTTTTTTTTTTTTTTTTTTTTTCAT
>VYZS01047323.1:64878-108130 GCA_013400695.1 Neodrepanis coruscans
AAGCCCCCGGTTTTTTTTTTTTTTTTTTTTTTGCATCCGAGTGAAAACAATTTGCAAAACCTCAAATTGTTTCACAAAATGGAAATGGAGGATTCTGAGAGGCTGCGGCTCTTTTTATTGTCCTGGATATTAAGAAAAGCAGTAGATTGTGAAAAAAAAGTTGACAGATTGAAAATGTTTGTCACGTTTTAGGCTGCAGTCATGCTGGAAACTGCTTAAATACCTATTACCTGTGATTGAGGATTCCTGGGGCGTAAGTGGGGAATTGTAATACAAAATATAAAGCTGGGGTTTCACAAGTAATGAATTCAGGTGGATATGAACCATTCTATGCTTGTGGCAAACACTGTCTGAGAAACAGACCTCTTCATGAATTGGGGACTGGGTTTGTGAAGACATTTGAGGGAACAGGAAAGAGTGAAAGAATTTCTCTTGTTAGTGAACATTTTTCATATAATATTTTCAGATTCTTATTTGAAACCTAGGAACTGCACCGATGGGTTTCTAGCACTGCAGTAATTTCAGCCTGACTCACCTTCACCTCTTGAGTTGTGGCTTTGGTTTGTTTTTCAGATGCTGCAGACTGGAAAAGTGTAACTTCAAATTTTCTTTAAAGAAACCCTTAACAACTGGCACTTCCAATTTCACGGAAAGACATTTTTCTGTTCATCTTTGACTTCAAAACCCAAGAAATCACATCAGAATTGTATCCATTTCAGACTGAATTACCATTTACTTTTTTTCCCCATTTGTTTCCAGAGAAAAGTTCAGAGAGTTCAGAGGAAGAATCAGAACATGATTTTTTTTGTTTTTCATATAAAATAGCTCCTTACAAAAGGACTGTTGTCCTTTTACAACAGTCTTAGTAAAACACTTACAGCATCCACCTCAAAGTAGGCAGGAGGAGAGATGTACATTCAAAATTTGGGTGTTTTCTACCATTGCAGCTTGTGGGAAGGAGCCCTTCCTCCTCTCTCTCAGCTCCCACACCAAAATCCTGACTGCATCAGCTCCTTGGTGGTGTGGTCAGTGCTATATATCACCCTCTTAAACTTTTTACCTACATCTAGGCTCATACTGGAGACTTTGAAGCCACCCAGGAAGGGGATAAGCAGTTAGATTGGGAGTATTAAAGATTTTAAAAGATGTTTATCACAACCAGCAGCTCAAAAGCAAAGTTGGGCTCTGCTGTCCATCTATACTGTCAACAGAAATCCTGCATTGGGAGCCTGTGTTTCTGTGGTCTCTGCTGAGTCAGACTGGCTGCATTAAACAGCAGAGCTGGGTGTCTCTCCTCCTAACCAGAGACAAGATGTAGGTGTTCAGTGTGCCTCGAACTCTAATGAAAGATGAAAAGATTTGAGGTAATTTCTGGTTTCTTCTCTACTTCCAATATCCAGCTGCCACAGCAGATGGAGGGACCACAATACCACCTTCCATCACTCAGATGTTCAGCTGTTGAGCCATTTATTAAGCTGTAAAATACCCACATGACACTCTCCTGCACTCCTCAAAACCCTGTTTTTGCTGTGATTCCTGGCAGAGGACGAGAGGAGAACCCAGCTGGTTGTAGCTGCACAGTGCTGTGGTCCTTTGCAAACTCCCAGGGATGGGCAGGGGTAGGACCCCATCCTGGTTCAGATACTTGGATCTGAACTATCATTAATTGCCAAGAGGGAGAGATCCCTGGTCATGCACAAAGCTGACCACTGGATGATCAGGGCTGGAAAAGTCAGTTTAAATGTAATTTAGCAAGTGTTTGTAATTAAAAACACTGCCCAAGAGGGTTTATCTATGAGGTATTGATTGATAAGAGCTAGAAAAGGAGTGGACATAACAGTCAGCTCCAGGGAGCAGTACATACTATACAGTACATGCCATAATAGATACAGTTCTTCAGTTGGGTCCAGCTTGAAGGACCAGCAATGTTCTTCCTCCTCAGGTGAACTCCCCAAACTCAGATCAGCACAATAATGTCTACAGAAGAACTTTGAGACATTGAGAAAAAAAAAACAAAGTCTTTCCAAACATAGGTTTCTTTCATACGGGTGGATGTGTGTTGTGAAACATCTTTTGTTGCAGTATATGGTTTGTAAACTTGGAACTTGACCTAATGAAAATACTGAGATCAAAGGGGAGGCTGACTTTGATTTCAGCAGCCTTTGGAACAGACCATTAACTGATACTAATCTATCTGTGCATTTGTATTTGGTTAGTGTCAAATCATTACTTCAGTAGTCAAAAAGGGTTTTCTTAACTTGGAGCTTTCAGTTTTCATTTTCTTAAATATTTTTCACTGTATTGGAACTGGTAAGAAAGGCTGCCTGGGCAGCTCAGCCAGCAAAGAGATGATGTAAAGGCTTTGTACCATTCAAAAGGTAACTTGTGTTAGGTTTGGAGTTGTTTGTGCTCTGGATGTTTCTGGATGAGTTGCTATCTCAGCAGGTGGATGCTCAAAAGCAGTTGAGGCAGTTTGGCTGTGTAGGGATGGGGTGAAGAAGGTCAAGGCAAAGCTGGAGCTTAACTTGGCAAGAGATACAAAGGACAAAAGAAAGGTGTCTACAGGTTTGTCAGCCAGAAAAGGGAGGTCAAAGAAGGTGCACTTGCCCTTATAAGCAAGGCTGGAAAGCTGACAGTGGATGAGGAGAAGGCTGAGCAACTTTTTTGCCTCAATCTTCACTGGTGACCTCTGTCCCAAAACTTCTTGAGTGGATGGACAGCAGGATGGGCTGTGGGAGCAAAGTCCCTCTCCCTGTAAGTGAACATCAGGTTTGTGGCCACCTGAGAAACCTGAATGTCCATCAGCCTGTGGGACTCAACGTGATGCATCCCAGAGTCCTGAGGGAATGGGCTGATGGAATTGCCAAGCCATTCTCCAAGATATTTGAAAAGTCTTGGCAGTCAGGAGAAGTATCAGGGGACTGGAAAATGGGAAACATTGTCCCCATCTCTAAAAAGGGTGTAAGGGAGGGCCCTGGGAACTACCCAACCTGTCAGCCTCACCTCTGTGCCTGGGAAGAGCATGGAACAGACCCTCAGAGAAGCTCTCCTGAGGCACAGGGAGGACTGGGAGGTGATTCAAGACAACCAGCACGGCTTCACCAGGGGCCAGTCCTGTCTGACCAACCCAGGGGCCTTCTCTGATGGAGTTACAGTTATCTGGACTTCTGTAAAGCCTTTGACACAGTCTCCTTGATACCCTAAACTGGAGAGAGATGGAATCACCATTCTGTGATTCTGCTCTACGATTCTAAGCTGGGACCTCATTGATTCCATGCAGATGACACATTCCATAATGTCTGTGTTGGCTAAAACTCCACTGACCTCCTACTCTTGCAAATACCTCTTCCTCTTCCCTGAACCATCAGTCTGTGCTTAGGATTAACTAGAAAAATATTTGAAGGGTTCTCCTCTCATTTCTAGTTGTCAGATTTTGATGGAGCTGGGCAGTTCAAGAAATGCATGTGCTTAAAACCAGAAGCCCTTAAAACCAAACGCTGCTTAAAGTTCACAAGCCTTAAAGAAGAAAGTTTGATTTGGAAAGAGTTTTGACAGAGAGGTTGTTGAATTGATTCTTGCCTGGAAAAAAAAGCATTCCTGTGGTGCAGATTCCATGTGGAAAGCAAAGAGGGAACCCAAGGGGCCTGGCCCTGGAGCAGCACTGATGCTCACAGGGTGCTGAGCTGTTCACATCCAAGAAGCATCCACTTGCTGCTTGTTGGCCAAATCATATTCCAAACCTGAGATTTGCTGCTTAAGGCAGATTTAAGCCAAAAACATCTCTCTGAGAGTTTGCACAAGATTTGGCAAGAAACACCTCTGGTCAAAACCAAAGAAAAAGTTAAAATATTCCATTTGGAAGTGAAACACTCCAAATCTTCACTTGACAAAAAAATTTAAGTGTTAAATTTACTTCTCTTTGTATTTCTTTTAACAAAATAATTTCAGCTTGGGCAAAATGACCCAAATTGATTTTTCTTTCTGGTATTTCATTTCAGAGCAGCTCAAATACAATTTGAGAGAGGATTTGATTAATACACTGAAACAGATCCATACTCTCTGAGTTCTCTTTTGTGTCAGAAGAAGGTCCATAATAACCCATCTCCCAGGTAAACATCTGTAATTCACATCAGTACTAAAAAAGCCAGAAGTTCTTGCTGTCTCTGTCTAACCCATCCATTTCTCAGCAATTCTCCCTGCCTGTAAAAAAGTTACCAGCCTCAAAACTTCACTCTTTATCCTTCTTATTAGTAGGAACATGATGGTCATGGCACAAAGACAAGGACTCAAACCTCTGGGGACAGTCTGAGATCTCAAGACATCTCCTCGAGGCCAGGCAGAGGCACTGTGGTGGGATGGAGCTGTGAGCCCAGTTTGTGTCAGGAATCCCTTCAATCCCTTTGCATTATTCATGAGCAGAGCATTCACAGAAAGGAGAGAGGAGTGTGTGTCAGCCTGTGGAACTCCACAGACCATTTTAATGGTCTCTTCTGACATTGTGATACTTTCTGTTGAACCCCAGTTTGGGGGATTTTTAGCATCACCTTGGTCAAAATACTGCTTGAGCCTGAGCATTTTGTTAACATTTCTTAGTGATCAATTAGCTCCAAAAATGATTTCATTTCATTTCTCCTTTGCATTTCTCCAGCTGCTGCCTCCTGGCTCTCTGGTGCTGTGATTTGCTGTCTCACAGACCTGCTGGTGTCTCACAGCATCTCTTGGCACAGGTAACGAGGCTGCTGCTTGGAAGAACAAACAGCCATGACATTTTCAGCAATCCAAAGTCCTCTCTCAGTGCAGCACTGGGACAGCTCATGCCTCTGACAGCTCTCAGGGCACAGACTCATCCCTCCCTGGATGTGCTCTCTTGGGGCACTCTCCTGGAGCTGTGGTGAGGCAGAGCAGGGCACTTCAGACCTTGGATTCACAAGTCACTGAGGTCCAGTGCTGGTCAGGAAAGCTGGGTGGGGAAATCAGGGCAAAATGAATTAACTTCCTGTACCAAAGCACTCTCAGTTCTCTGACTGATGGATCCTGAATGGCATCCTGCAGATTCCCATGGCTCTGGCAGCTGAACTTGTGTTCCATGAAGACCTTCAGCACCAGAGGAGCACCTGTACAGGGGTTGCAGCCTTTCTCCTGCACTCCTCAGGAAGGTTATGTCCCCTGGGTCAGGATCCCAGTGCCCTTGACATGTCATTTAACATCTTAACCCACCAGCAGAATGAGAGCCAGGTCACTTGCTCCTGGTTAGCCAGGACCATGGATTGACAGAGCTGTGACACCCTCCTGCTCTCAGCTGCAATTGCCTTTGGGAGTCAGGATCAAATATTTCCCCCATTGGTATCAGTGACACTGGAGATGCTCACGACTGGAAGAACTCAAGGAGCTGGACTGAACTTGGACTTTGCCAAGTGTCACAGCAGAGGGTTAGGGTTTACATTTTAGAGATATATCTCCATATTTTATATTTTAGGGTTATATCTCTGTATTTCCTATGCTATGGAGTGGGAGATGGGCAGACAGGTTATCCCAGACCAATCCCTCCCTGCAGTGGTGGCAGTGCTGGGTTTTCTGCAGCCATCTGGGCACAAACCCCCCACTGCTCCATGGAATGACACTGAGGTTTGGGAAGGCCCATCTGGAGTTTTGCTACACACTAAATCAAGGCCATGGCAGGTGTGTAAAGCTGAGATTTCAGAGCCATTCGTACAGCAAATATATGTGGCAGTTGTTTATGCAAAGGAGTGACTGCTGAAATGAGGTCTGGAATGATTTGTTTTGTTTTTTAAACCTCTTTCTCTGAATTCATGTGATATTTGTGCAGCTATAAGAGGATAAGTGAGTAGAGTTCCCTGAGATGTGCTGTCTTGATGCAGGAGAATTGCTCTGCAAATATCTCTCTGAAGGCAGAACCCCCCTGGGTTTCTCCCCAAAGCCAACTTGCTCCTCCATGTTCTCCAAGACCCGGGAAGAAGATGAAAAAGGAATATTTTGGGGCAGAATTCTGGCAATTCTGTCCCTTCAGCAAAAAAAATGACATATTTGCAGGGAGAGCTGGTCACAGCTCTCTGTCATGCTCCCAACTTCACTCCCTAATGCCACCTCAGTTATTCTCTGTGTTCTGCAGTGACAGGAGCATTTCTGTGGTTGTTTCAAAAGCTGAGCAGACCAAGATGAAATCCTAGAGTCTGATCATCCTCTCTAGGAAGAGGCTTCAACTCCTGCAATGGTTGTTTGTCTTCAAGGAACATGAGTTGGGGCTGAGGAAGATTTTGGAGATTATTCTGATGAGAATACACAAATGAGGACTTGTCTGGCAGCTGCCTGGAGGCATCTGCTTTCCTGGCAGGCCATGCTTAATAGCATTGACTGTGTTCTCCTTTTAAGAAGAAAAAACTGAGAGAAGCACAAACCAGCCACATTTCTGCTTTCCAGAGTTTGGCCCCGTGTTTGTGTCAGTGATGCTGCAGGAACCCTGACAGGGTCTTGGCTCCACCAATGTGGTCCTCACAAGCCTGGGCAGTGAGTGTCACTGCAAAGACAGTTCAGCCATGAAATCAGGAGACAAACAAGCAATAACACAGCTCCATAATCTTGGCTGCTCCTCTCCATCACCCCAATTTGTTCTTCTTTCTGTTGCAATAGTGGCTGGTCCTGTAGAATTACTTTGCTGTCTCTGTTCCCCCCATGCCTTAATGTGCAAAACTCACAGCAGATGAGCCACTGTCAAGGCTAAACTGGTGGTTAAGAAAACTATTTTATTTCTAAAAGTGCAAAAACCATTGCTGAGTGACATCCTTGGAGCAGGGAGATGTTACACTGACCAAGGCATTCCCCTTGTGATGTGCAGAAGGGAGGTGAGAATGTGGGTGTCTGGGGTGAGCTGTCAGGAATGTCCTCTCTATAACACGTCCTTGGCTTGGATCTGACTCTGTAGGTATTTAACAGAGTGTTGGGAAATCCAAGCTATATAGACCACTGCCCCTATTCTAAGCTGAAGCCTTAAAAGCAAACCAAGCCCCACATCAGCCAGTTCCAGATACAGAAATCCCCTGCCCTCATTTTTGTACTTGCCTCGGGAATACCACTCACTGTGTGAAAGTGTGTGATTATTTCTGGAAAGAAAAGCTATTGAAGACGTAGTGCCAGCATTGGCTTCATTACAGATGCAGAGAGGAAACTGTCAAATAACTGGTTGTGTTTTCAGATGTACCACATGTGACTCAGGCCGTGTTAGAAAACATGATCCATCCCATGTAAATCCTGAACCGTTGAACAAAAGTCCTATTTGTAAATTGGAATATTGGCAGGCAGCTTTCAAACTCTCCGGCTTCAAAATAGTTCTGTGATGCTTTGAACAAGCACAGAAACACAGTGGGGCTCCGCCAGGTTCCCTGGACCCTGCCAAGTTTTGACTCAAACCCTCTCTGCCTGCATAAACTAGAATAAAAAGTAGAATAAGGACCTTCAAATTTGGCTTGACACACAAATGAGGCAAAACCTGGCTCCAGGGAAATTTATTCCAAACAATATAATTTGTCAGACTGACTGTATACTGTAATTCTATGAGTTACTCAATCACTTTTGTTATTTATTCCTCTTGATTTGTCCCTCTTGAGAACATACAAAAAAGAGAAACCCCATAAGTGGATTCAATCTCAGTTTTTATTATGTAGGCTTTGAAAACCACATAACTCATTAGGACTTCTTTTGTGGGCAAAAGGATTAAGCAAAAAGGCTTCAAGCCAGAATACCACATCCTGAGATAGCAGGACATCTAAGGAAACCACATTTTTAAGTGATCTGAGAGGACACAAACTGAGAATTCAAAAATTGGATCAGATATGGGAAAAAAAATTATTTACTGTGAGGGTGGGGAGGCCCTGGCACAGGTTGCCCAGAGAAGCTGTGGCTGCCCCATCCCTGGAAGTTTCCAAGCCCAGGTTGGAGCAACTTGGGATAGTGGGAGGTGTCCCTGCCCATGGCAGGGGTTCAAACGAGATGATCTTTAAGGTCCCTCCCAACCCAAACCATTCTGTGATTCTATGAGTGGAATGCAGTGATTTCACCACTCACCTGCCATTGCAGGTGTATCAGAAAGGTTTGGTTTTACTCCAGAAAGGAACAAAAGTGAATTTTTATTCTTCAAGGAGTTGTCATCCTCTGGGCAGAGCTACTTATCAAAAGACAGATTAATATGGGCAAGCCAGCACCGAGCCATGAAAGCACCACATCCCAGCTCCCAGGATGAAAGGGATCCTTCCTGAACATTGAACCACTTTCTAAAAATAAAACTCAAGTAGAGATCAGAGCTTTTGTCAGAAAGACTTGTGATCCTGGGTTCAGATTGCAGTGTGGAAGGTGTAAGAATGGTGGGTCATCACCCAAATTGGAGCTTGAGTGTGAATTTAAACAAGTTTCTTTATCTTTCCACGCCAGTATTTGTGCAGGATGCATGAGAATCATGAAGGGTGCAAAATGTACCTATTTATATGCAAAGCCATTTTATCCCAAACTCTAAATAATCTAACTTTGGAGATTTTTAATGAGTATAACTTTTTACATTGTTATTGAGAGTTTTTAAATAAGTGGGCATGTACTGAATTTAGAACGTTGAGGAACACAAGATAAAACATAGAGAGGGAGGGGGAAGAGAGAGAGCATGAAAAATTAAGGTATTAATAAAAGAAATAATTAATCCAGAAAGAAACATGGCATGAGAATCAGTCTTTAGGGGGTTATTTCCAAATGCACCCAGTAGCACCCAGGGATTCCAGTGACACTTGCTGGAAGAGGCCAGTTTTCTTCAGTGGCAGGGCTGGGCTTGAAACCCCAAGTAGCAGAGATTTGTTCTCCTCAGTCATGATTTCTGGTGTTTCTCTGCTTTTGAGTTTATCTAGGACAGATTGGAGAGCTCTTGATTAATGCAGTAATTAAAAATCAATCTTGAAATATCTTAAGCTGACTTGACAGGCTTTTTATTTAACAACCTGCTTAAACAGATCATTGAGTCAGTTATCTGCTCCAAGTTTCTTACCCCTTCCCCTGCAGTATGTCAGGAAGGCCAAAGGCAGAGTGCAGGACACAGTGAACCCACGGATTGTTCTCTCCTGGTAATGCCTCAACCTCCAGATGACAAAGCGTGTATTCATTTTATATTATAGCAATTCTTTTTATTGTCAGGCTTTGATGTTGCCAGGATAAATATTTAGTTCCTGGTAAAGCTGCCAAGACCTGGAGGCAAGTGTGCTTTTATGTCTTTGTGCGTGTGCAATATGGAGTTTGTATAATAAACGGGGGTTTATTCTACTACTGCAGTTAAAGTGGGAATTATAATCCCAGCAAGGCCCAAATGCCCTTTCTCACCCATTTTCAGTGCCAGCCTTACCTCAGGTGAGTAAGGATTTACCTGATGTTATGAAGCCCCACAGGGAAACCATCTCAAAAACCCCTCCACTAATCACATGTAGATAAAGCTGAGCTGAGTAACTGAGCTTTTCATCCGACATGAAAAGACCAGAAGCTACATTTGAGACAAAAGCAAAAAAGTTGAACAAGTTACATTGATCAAAGAGTTTTCAAAGAAACATTCAATTATATCTGCAACACCTAAATGGAAGGGTTGTTCTTTCACTTATTTATTTTGCGATAAAGAGGGTTATTAGGTCTTGTTATCTGCCTTCACTTTAATGCATTCTGCTGAAACCCTCAGCAAAAAAAAGCCAGCTTTGTGAACAACAAAGTGGCAAGTGAAAAAGAAAGATTAAAATTAGTTCAAGGATAAAAAAGAGCCTATATTTTACAGTCAAAATCTCCTGGTGTAAGCACTGATGCATTCAAATGAAGAGAACAGATCTTGATTACGATGCAACTCCGCCTTGCTGCTCCAAGTGCCTGGCTGTGATCTTGCAGCAGACAAGTGAAATGGTTTCAGAACTCTGCATTTGGGAGAAAAAAAAAAAAACCTCAGACCATGCAAAAAGAGCTTACTGCTTCTGGATTCATCACATGCATCACGTGAAAAATGAGAAGGCTGTGCACACTGGAACAAAATTGGCAGGGGAAACTGGGAATTGTAGACTTGGGAAGTTGAGAGTTTGCTATCCAGGAAGATGCTGTATCCAGATGCCAGATTTTGGTTTAAGGTTACTGAGCATTTGTGGTGAGAAGGCTCTCAAATTTTACAGCCCTTGGTCATAGTCCTTTTCCTGCCTCCAATCGTATCTTTTTTTCCTTGGACCTTATTAATCACATTTTTTTACTCTTAGAGGCTGAATCAAAGCCCAGTGAAATCAATGGAAAATTTTCTGTGGACTTAGCTGATCTGTGGTTTAGGCCCCAATAAGCTCTTAGTCTTTGAGTTAGATGATGCTTGCATGTTTTGCTGGTACAAAGGTGAAAGAAACTCCTCCCTTAAATGGATGCATGAATTCTAAGTTCATTCTTTGTCTCCTCTCTTTGAAGCCTGAAAAGAAAAAAACCCTCTTACACCAAACCACAGAGTTCATATTGTGCTTTTCAGAGCCAAGTCTTCTCATACAACAGAATTTAGGGCAGTGGCACAAGCACACACAGCATTTCCACAGCTGTTTTCTACCAACTCCACGCTTTCCTTGGACTGCTCTAGGTGCTGGAGCATGTCTGAGGAAGGGCAATGAAGCTGTTGAAGGGTCTGGAGCACAAATCTGATGAGGAGGAGCTGGGGGGGCTCAGCCTGAAGGAAAGGAGGCTTAGGGGGGACCTTCTTGCTCTTTCCAACTCTCTGAGAGGAGGGTGGAGCCAGGTGGGGGTCAGGCTCTGCTCCCAGGGAACAAGGCAAAGGACAAGAGGAGCCCTCAAGCTGTGCCAGGGTGGATTTAGATTGGATATTAGGGAAAAATTCTTCACTGAAAGAGTGGTCAGGCACTGACTGGCACAGGCTGCCCAGAGCAGGGGTGGAATCACTGTGTCCTTGGAAGTGTTCAAAAACCATTGAAATGTGATATGGTGGTGGACTTGACAGTGTTGGGACGATGGTTGGATTCAGTGATCTTAGAGGTCTTTTCCAACTTAACTGATTCAGTGATTCTTTCTTGAGGGCTGAAATTCACATGGCAATGGTACCCCTTGGTGCTACTCCTCTGCCATTGCCAGTGGTGCAGAAGCAACCAAGATATTCACAGAACAAGATGGAATGTCCCACAGAGCACAGATCCTGATCTGCCCTTATTTCTGGTGCTAGGAGAGGACAGCAGGTTCCTTGTGCTGAAAAGTTCCTCCAAAGCTCTTCCATGTTTCAGGGAGCAGATGATCTTTCCCCACATCAGATGATCTTCTCTCTATGAGGATGCTGCATCCTACAAGAGAAAAAAAAAGCTCTCATGGTTTGGACTGTCCTCTCAGCCCACCAGAGGCCATGGAAGATGAAAATATCATCCTTCAGGTCACACAGAGTAACAGCAACATGTTTGTTGTGGTCAGCATGAGCTGGGGAGGAAATAGCATTGAGGAAATGGNACTCTCTGAGAGGAGGGTGGAGCCAGGTGGGGGTCAGGCTCTGCTCCCAGGGAACAAGGCAAAGGACAAGAGGAGCCCTCAAGCTGTGCCAGGGTGGATTTAGATTGGATATTAGGGAAAAATTCTTCACTGAAAGAGTGGTCAGGCACTGACTGGCACAGGCTGCCCAGAGCAGGGGTGGAATCACTGTGTCCTTGGAAGTGTTCAAAAACCATTGAAATGTGATATGGTGGTGGACTTGACAGTGTTGGGACGATGGTTGGATTCAGTGATCTTAGAGGTCTTTTCCAACTTAACTGATTCAGTGATTCTTTCTTGAGGGCTGAAATTCACATGGCAATGGTACCCCTTGGTGCTACTCCTCTGCCATTGCCAGTGGTGCAGAAGCAACCAAGATATTCACAGAACAAGATGGAATGTCCCACAGAGCACAGATCCTGATCTGCCCTTATTTCTGGTGCTAGGAGAGGACAGCAGGTTCCTTGTGCTGAAAAGTTCCTCCAAAGCTCTTCCATGTTTCAGGGAGCAAATGATCTTTCCCCACATCAGATGATCTTCTCTCTATGAGGATGCTGCATCCTACAAGAGAAAAAAAAAGCTCTCATGGTTTGGACTGTCCTCTCAGCCCACCAGAGGCCATGGAAGATGAAAATATCATCCTTCAGGTCACACAGAGTAACAGCAACATGTTTGTTGTGGTCAGCATGAGCTGGGGAGGAAATAGCATTGAGGAAATGGGAACAATTGCTGCATAATAGGGAAAAAGTGCTGCTCCCTGCAGGGATAGTTACACCTGATTTAGTTACTGAAAGAAGGAGAAGCCACGAAGACATTAAACCTCTTATCATCCTGACGGAGTGAAATTGGAAAGAAAAAAACCAACCCAGTTATTTGGCACCAAATGGGTTTATTAACTTCTAAAATGGTGTGTGTTTGAATGTGATAGGGAAAGCAGCATTTGTCAGTGCTCACTGCATCAAAAGACAAATTAATCCTTTGAAGAAATGTAGCTTTTAAAAATCTGCCTCGTTAAACAATCTATCAGGAGCCTGAGCTGCAGAGCCAGGCACTGGTCCCTGTGCTGCACAAGGACCCAGGGGTGACACAGGTCCAGCTTTGGCTGCTCTCCTGTGTGAGGCTTTGCTGGCTGAGCCTTACAAGCCATGATGCAGAAGCTGCTTTTAGGCTGTGTTTTGCCTTCCAGCCCTCTCTTAAACCCTTCCTGCCATAGCACCCACAAGGCCTATGGAGCAGAGCCTTGCTGAGGTGGCATGAGGCTTTTTGGTGGCTTTCTCCATTCCCACCACCTCCCCATCCCAGTCCAACCAGGCTTCTCATGGCTCTGCCACCCTCTCCCACCAGCAGCTGGCCAGAAATCACTGTTGGTGACTTTGTGAATATTCTCTGACAAACTCCAGTGAGCCACATGTTGCAAAAGGATCTTCATTTCCTCTGCTAATAGTGCTCCATAAGAGAGATAGAATTTTCTGTCATGGAAACCGGTGTTCTGGTTTCAGGATTCTTTTAGCTGGGATGCTCTGGTTTTCCAATCTGTTGCTTCCTGTGGGATGCCTTCTCCCCTCTGGAGAGCTCCTCTGAGAGGCAGCCTTGGAGCCACAGCACCATGACACCACTTTCACACTAAAAGTGAAATACATGAGCGGTGTCTCTCCAGATGGGAAAGTAACATCAGATATTGTGTTAACAGCAACGATGCAGAAACAGGAGATCTTGCTCCCTGCTTTCTCTTGCCTCCTGGAGAGCTCACAGATACTTCAGGAACCTTTCTATGCACTTACTGAGCTCCTCAGGTATCTCAACAGCTGCACTTTGTCTGCAGAGCAGAAGCAGATAATGCTAAAATTTCCACACTCAAAAGTGAGCTCATGTAACCACATGTAACCAAAATTCCACATGCCAAAGTGAGCTCCTTTGCTGGCCAGTAAACCAGAAAAGCACGTGTGTATCTCCACAGTGCATTGGATTTGCTGCAATTCCTGGTTGCTTCAGGTTATCCACACATCTACACCTCTTCTATATCCCTCCAGAGATGGTGATTTCACTCTGGGCAGCCTGTTCAGTGCTTGAGAACCCTTTTGGTGAAGATGTTCCTCCTAGGATCCAATCTAAATCTCCTTTGGTACAACTTGGAGCCATTTCTTGTCCTATTGCTTGTTACTTGGGAGCAGAGAAATGCCCCAAAGCCTTTGGTGATGTTGGGATATGCTACTGAGGCAGCAGGGAGCAACCTCTCTGATGGGGACACGGGTCCTCAAAGCAACCTGTTACAGCTCTGTCTGTTTGGCTTTATCTGACATTTGTCTCTAATTAGCACTCGGGTTTCAGATGATAAATAAGCAGCTGTTTGTCTGAAAGAGCAATGAGGACAGAGACACTTCTGGTTGTTTTTCCAGCCCCAGCTCTAAAGCTTGGCAAGGATGAAAATATTCATCGTTCATCAGCAAAGCTTCCCTTTGGGTTGGAGGACAGGGAGTGGCTCCTCTTCCCATTTGACACATGTGTGGACAGACAGGAGGCACAGGAAAGGGGAAAGGCAGAATTACATCCTGATCCCATGAATTCCAGGCTTCAACTTCCAGACAGCTTTACCATGCATGGATAACAGGATAAGACCACCCTTTTAGAAGAACTGCTGTGAGACACAGATTGATCAGTTATAAGGTTGCCAACATATTAAATCATTTTCCCTCAATTTTGGGGAGGAGCTATTACAAAAAATGAGGCCAAAACTGAAGTGTGTCCCCCTCCCCTCTATCTAACAGGAAGAAATCCCCAGGGTTAGTGTCTCCAGCCTCCTGCAGCAAGGCCACTTCTGGCAGTGCCAGGGGAGATTTGGGCACCACATTTTTCCTGGGTACATCCAGGCACACACACAGTCCTGCAGGAGCTCAGCAGTGTCTGGTTTCTGGGGTTTGAAATATTTTTCCCCCGCTGCCAAGGAAGGGAAGAAAACAGCCCTTTGAAGAGGCTCTGAAACCCAAGTAGAGCAAGCGGGGGAACATTTACTTTAAAGTACAATAATGTTTAGGTTACAGACCCTAATCCCCCAGCCCTGTCCCAGCAGGGTGTCTCAGGGAAAGGGGCTTTTGGAGCAGGGCTGGTTGCAAGTGTGACGCACGCAAAGGGCTCCCAGGGAAATGCTCTCACATTTTTTCATGCAAAGATATTTAAAAAAAGCAAGAGGGAGATGGCCCGGGTGGGAAATACATCCTAACAGATGTGTAATATCATTAAAGCTGACTCTAATATAATCTAAGCCGCAGTTTGGTGTATTAATGCTTTGTTTATCTTTAAGCACAGATGGATATTTTTATTAGCATTACTTTGTTGATGCAGCTTCTAGAAAGGTTAGTCCGGAGGGCAGATGTCTGTGTATAGACAGAGTGCTCATGCTGGGGTGACTAATCAGAAAGGTGCAGCTTTTCCATGAAATTTCAATTAGAAAATTAAACCTTGTAAGCACAGGCAACCAGGATCTGCTGTTTAGTCCACATGGCCAATTAGGATGAGTCACAAAAGTTCTTGCTCCCCAAAGCCATCCTTCAGGCTGGGTGTCCTGGTTATCCTTGTGCCCTCCAGGGACTAACTCTGTCCTTGACAGTGGTGTGGGAGGGGGGCTGGCAGTGAAATGGGGGGCTGCAGGTGCTGGTGAGCCAGGGGAGGCCAGTGGATACTGGCAGAGGAATGGGTGTCTGGTCTCTTGGCTGGTTGCCTCATTGGAGCCTGTGATTTCAGGGGTGAACTTGGCTGATGCACACAGGGGCAGCAAGGTGTGACTGGGCTGGCACTGCACAAGGACAAAGGGACTTGATTGGAAGTTCACACTAGAAAGAAGCAGATGAACTGGTCTTAAGAATAGGGCAAACTGGCCTTTTCTACCCACTGGTCTCTCCTGGAAATAGAATTCAAAACAAAATGTGCTGAAGACACTTGTATTAGATCCAGACTCAGATTACTTGCTTGTGATAGAGTCCAGACCCATTACAGTCAATTGGAGGCTGCTCATTAAATTAGAACCTCAAGTGGGAGCCTGTACTGGTTTCCTCAGAGATTTCATCATCCCTGAACAAGGTAACATCTGCTCAGATCAGGGCAGTGGGGGACACCCTGAGCTTGGGGATCCTCCCTCCAAGCTCTGAGAAAAACCCCCTGTGCAGGTCCCACATGTTCCTCACTCTGCCCCAAGAGCACTGAGGTGATGGAGGAGCACAAGCCTGATTCTGGCTACTCTTAGTGTGGCTTTCTCCTTTGCAGCGTCCTTGGGATCTGGGAAATGCTGTAGCACCATCACATGGAAGCTGGGACAGGAGATGGTAACTCATTCCTGGGAGAGGGAAGAAGTCTGACCTCTGGTTGTCATTCCATTGGCTGAAAGAAAAGGCAGAAATCTCCTATTCTCAAAAGATTTTCCAGATTTTCTATTTTCTTTTACTGATCAGAGGGGGGGAAAAAAAAAGGTGAAGCCTTGAGGCAGGACATCCTCAAAGGGATCTCCTGCTTTCTTTAACCTGAGGAAGGGGCTATGAAATTCTCCCAACTTCAGGTGCTGCTTTAGCTCAGTGGGGATCAGAGCAACAACAACCCCTTGTAGCTGAGGGGAAGCAGAGGGGAAGCAGAGGGGAAGCAGACAGCAGCCTTACAACCAGCTACAAATCCCTCAGCAACCAAGAGCAAAGTTGTGTCTGGGCTGAGGTGGAGAAGAAAATGCACAAACCCCAGGAGCAAACCAACAGCCAAGCAAACAGGCAAGGGTGTTTTCAGATCTCAAGAAGAAATTATCTCCCTCTCCCCTCTTCCTGATGCTGCTGCATCCCAGCCTGCCTGGTTGACTGAGGCTCCCTCAAATCACACAACACTAGAGCAAGGTCAGGCTCTTGTCTCTCCTTGCTCCTGGATTGTGTTCATTTTAACAGAACCTGCTCTGGAGAAGTGACTTGTTCCTAAGAGAATATAATAATCGTGGGACTGTGATTAATAAGATCCACCATCCACAGATCTAGGGGAAAGAAGGGATAAAAAGGGATAAAAATGTCTTTTTTTCTGGGGATTTTCACTTCTCCAGCCTTCCTTCTCTGCAGGTCAGCCTGTCAGTCATCCAATTCTCCCTCTGCAATTCTCAAGAAGCAAAACTCCAAATAAAAAGGGATGCTGAGGTGCCCTAACTCCAGAGCCAATGGCTTTCTGCCACAGCCCAGTGCTCAGCAGGGCACAACAGGATGGGGGAACCAGGAAAGGAGTGCCCTGGTCACTGCACCCAGGGAAGGCAACCCAGGGTGCCCACAGTCCTTTGTTTTTGGCAGCACAAATAGTGAGAAAGAGGAAAGATGTGTCCTCTAAACAGGCAGAGGCCATAGAAGAAATCTCATTTAAAGTATTGCAGATGTGCCGTGGTGGCTCTATATCTCAGTTAGTGTTTGGCTTTGGGATTTAAATTATTTGGTTATTCATAGATAGTGTGAGGAATCTCCATCACCTGCATGTCATTGGTGGAGAGCTCAAATGGAGCTGAGCTCTGCAATTAAATCCGTCGCTTCGTTTCCAAGTTAAAGTTAATTGAAATTAACCTTAAAGATAAGGCTCCCTCAAGATCCTTATTTGCATCCTGTCAGCAGGTTATTGCCTTGGTCCCAAAACCACAGGAAAAACAGACAGTGGAGGTTTAGAAAAAGGAGAGAAAAACCATCTGGAGTGGGAATCTCTAGTGCTGTCCTGTGAGCAGGAGGATCTACAGCACACCTTGTACTGGTGGGACTGATTTACAGACAGTCTCAAATCAGAGGAGACAAGATGTGCAGATCTAGATTTATCCCTCTCATTTAAAATTCTATTCTAATCTCTCTCATTGAACTGGTCTATCAGGAGCTCAGAGACTGCTTTTCAGACATCACCCAACGAAGGGCAGAGGCAGACTTGTTTTTTCAGTATCTCATTGTAGTGAGCACATTTCCTCATAGCTTTTCCCATCCTTGTATGATCTCTAGAGGCAGAGTTAGCACCTTCCCTTAGTCGGTTCGGGATTTTTGCTTTCTCTCTTAGAGCTACCTCAAAGCAGGCTGGCTTAGTTTCTAAAGAAGTCCCAGATTCCTCCCCTTCCCAAAATTCTCTGACAAGTCTGGTGGTTAAGTGGAGGCAGCTGTTTGGGTTATTTTCTTTCACCCGTGTGAACGTTCACAGCATCATAATCCCTTTTACAGAACAACCCGAGCCATTGCAAACACGTACGGGAGCTACAAATAGAACATTTCTGCTGTCTTATCACAACTTTCTTCACTGCTTGGGACTAAATAAGACTGATTTTGAATATGTAGTCCAAAATCAGTGGCTGAAATCTCCATTTGGAGTAAAATAAAGAGTCCTGGTGTTGCTGGCTGGACATGACCCAGCTCTAATAAAGGCAGGACTGCTCACCCAAGCCTGCAGACAGCCTGGACCCACAGCTCACAGGGAAGGTGAAAGCCTCATTCATTTCAGCTCTGAAGCCTAAAGATGATATTTTAAGGAGTAATTTTACAGATAGTCAGTGTTAGTTTCATGTGTTGCCACCTGAAAGTGAGTAATTGTAGACTGATGCAGGGAAGTGTGATAGAGTGCTGAATGCTCTGGAAGGTCTCAGTTTTACATTCCAGCCCTGGAACAAAGCTAATTCTCCTACACACACAGAGTATTGCTGTATCACAAAGGTGCATCCTTCCATTTGAAGGCAAAAGTGTTTATTTTTAGGTTCCTTCACTTCTCCTTCTGTCAATCCCCTCTCGAGCACCCCAAGCATGGGCAAGTGTCACAGTTTCACCAGAGGCTGCTTTGGTTAAGGCACAGATTTACATTCCCTCCTTCCCCCCTCCTGCTGTATCCTGCCATTAACAGGTGGCAAACGAAGCCAGCGTCACTCATATGCTTTGCATCAGTTTGCATCATCTCCTACAAAGCTCCTACAAATGAATCTGTCAAGCCTTGCTGGCACCTTTCAGGATAAATGATGCAAATCAGGGGCCGTGCGAGGCAGTCCGTGCCCACAGCGCCATCCGTGAGCGCCTCCAGCCCGGGAATGTCTTTGCAAACATCTGTTGTAGTTTGAGGAGAGATGGCAGAAGGGGGAGGGGGGAAATCCTCAATAATGGATGTTTTTGAAGTTTGGGGAAGCTCAGTGGGAGAGAGGAAGTGGGCTGAGGGAAATCAATGAGAATATTTTGCCTGGCAGTCACTCATCACTCGAGTCAGGTGATTATTAATTATCTCCACGCAGTCACACAAGTTGTTAGTTTTCTGGGTAGGTGGGTCCTGTGCTTAGTCATCTTGGCACTTTTAAAGATGAATGAAGAATTACCCGGGTTGTAGAGCCAGGAGTGAGAAAGATAAATAATACCAAGAAGCTGAGTGCTGCCTGTCTGTTATAAAATTTCATTAGTTCTAACAGCCTGTACATAAGCAGTGAATGGATGCAAACTACACTTCCTCTCTGTCTGCTTCCATATTTTAGTCAGATTGCTTAGCTCAGAGAAAGAGATGGCCAGACAAGTCTTGAGGATGCTGGACCATTCACCAGATGAGGGTGATAGAACAAGGAGAGCAAAGCGTTAAATTATGAGTTACTTTGCCAAGAGCATTTTTCACTGGGCACATCTGGAAAAGGTAGATGTTGGTCTGTGCAGATCTCCCAGAGATTGGCTTTCCTCACAGTCCTGCAGGAGAATGAGGGGGCTGAGAAGGCTCTTTATCACCTCAAAGCCAGATCTTTAGCTGGAGTAACACTTGATCCAATTTGAAAATAAAGTCAGAATCCCAACTATACCCAGGTTTCATGGTAATGTGTTTCTCTTCCTTGGTCCCTGAAAGAGCAGCTGTCCTGAAGCTTTGGCCTGTACCTTCCTATGCTTCAGCTGAAAACTAACAACAGAGACCTCAAGCCTTCATTGAAATATCCCTCAGGCCCTGCCATGGGCTCTCAGGGCTGCTCTTCATCTGGGGGCACATAGGCAGGGGGGTTAAGAGAGGGTCCTCCCACCTGCAGCTGTACCCTAAAGCTCCTGCTGCCCCTTGCATCTTTGAGGTCGTAGGTAATGACAGTAAATCTTACAAGGTCTATAGTAATGACATGGAATGGGATGTTTTGATCACATTAATTGCTCAGGCTGTTGCAAAACAGCTTCACAAATCAGTGTTTCCCCAGTGACTGGCTCAGCCTCCCTGTGCACGTTTAAACAGATGTGACCTTGATGAGCAGAGATACGAGGGGCTCGAGGAGAGCTTGCAAGACAAATGAATGTGCTCCAGCAGATTTATGAGAAGTTATTCCTCAGTGCAGAAAAGTCTATCTACTTTCACCTAACTGCTGCTCCAAAAGTGACTTTTCCCGTGTACAAAACACAAGCAATCTGCAGAACTAGTGACAGTGTCAAGAGGTCTTTAAGGAAAAATGTTTCCATGGGGCTGGAGTGAAGTGGAAACAGAGGTGTGATTCATGCAGAACAAGGTGTTCTCATTCATTTAGAGCAGTTTGCTCTCCCTGTAAATGATATCCTGCTTGGACAATGTGGGCACTTTCTTTTAATCTGTCCCTGCATCAGAAGAGATCTTGGTTCTCTTCCTGTTCAACTGAGACTCTTTCATTTCGTGTCACCTTCCATCATGCCAAGAAAACCCACAGGTTGAAAGGGGTGTCTGTAAACACGTGTTTACTGAAATTACTGGTAAACCAGCCCCTGAGTCATCCCCTCCCACAGCTCTGTGTTTCAATTCTTCCCACTCTCAGGCAATAACATCAGGCTTTCACTAGTTCCTGATGAAATTAGGGACTAGAAACCCAAAAACTGTGGGTATGTTTGAGGGAGAGCAAGACAGGAGGTCTGTTGAGGTCTGGGAAGAAAATGCTTTGCCTTTTTAACCTGCTGAAAAGAAAGAGATGAAGTAAATTGGTGAATATTAATGACAGATAGACCTAAGAACAAGAGACTTGTTGGCATATTTAAAAACTCTAATTAACATCACTCCTGCTGGCACAAAGGATGTCCAGAAACCCATCTGGTTCCAAGGGACTGGAGATACCCTCATCACCTTATGGAAGTCCAAGTGCTGAACAGATGGTGTTCTGTCTTGTGTCCTTTGAGTCCCTGCCTCTGGAGGCCTCCTGCAGCTGCATCTCACAACTTCAGAGCCCATCTCCTGGACTCAAACCCAGACTGGTACATCCTCCTAATGGTCAGTATTGATGTGGTCTCATAAACATCAAGGGATCATTATGATCATGCAGGACTTCTCTGGACTCATTCCTGTTTGAACCACAGCATGAAAAAGAATCCCATTTGGACCTCAAAAATTCCTGCAATGGAAAAATCTACCCTAACTTTTGAAATGTCTTCCAATAATTAATTACAGTCACTACAAGAGATTTAAAAAAAAAAAAAAAGGTACATCTTGGGTTTAGTCCATTTTTTTTTTTTTTACTTTCAGCTTCCAGACCATATGAGGAGAGCAGTGATAAATGCCTCAGGATCACTGTGGTTGAGTAGATTTTCCACCACTACCAGAACCAGGAGGTTGAAACGAATCTTTTTGGTCAGGTAACCCTCACTTGAGAGGCCTAATTAGGATGATGGATGGGGTTATAAAAGGTTAAGTCTCTGCAGGAGGAGGTAGCCCTCCTGGAGAGGGAAGAGGGGATTTCCTGCCTTGTGGGACTCTGACAAACAGCTTTGGATGGAGGGTGGCTGAGGTGTGGTTGTCATGGGTGAAGGGGTGAGCCCTGGACATCTCAGTGAGGGGACACAGTGTCATAGCCTGGGGTCCTATGATAACACACAGTTGGATTCTGTCTGCCATGGCTGCATCCAGGTGTTTCACAGCTGCATTGGAAGGGAAGTTCTTCCTAACTTTCATTTCTGTAATTTGTTGATATACACACTGCCACTGTAAAAAGAACTATCCCTTTTAAATCCTTGTTTTCTTTACACTTTACTGTAGCATCTCTGGCTGATGTTAATTCACTCCAATCTTGATTTGAATTCTGAGCAGTTCATTTCGTTGATCATGTGGGAGACTTCTCCATATGCTAATTGCACCATGTCATCCTTATCCAGTGTAAGAAAAAGCTGATTCTAACTACTGCAAAAAGCAAGAGTCAGAACAGGGCAGCACACTAGGCAGGGTAATTTCTTTAATTTTCCCTTTTTGTCTTTAAACTGAAAATATCCCTAATTAACACTTTTCCTCTCATGAAGAATATTCACTCCCCAGCAGGCTGCAAGTCCATCATGTGGGGGTAGAGACAGAGCCCTTCCTTACCATCACTGTGCCTTCCATTTGTGAAGGTTTAATTATCAAAACAATCATTTGTCCAGTGTTGAAAAGCTGCGAGGAAAGAAAGAAAAGTCAATACATTTGACCTCACTTCTGGGAGAGAAACTCCTGGGAGTCATTACAAGTCAACCATGGAAGTAGCAACACACTGATTTTAATGGATGAGTCTGAAACAAATTCTTTCCAAAAGCCAACATTCTTCTCTCCTTCAACCAGCACCTGAAGGAAGAGGGAAGGCTGTCTTCTGCAGCAAAAGTCCTCTGCTTCCTTGGGTATCTGTGGAAAGAGCAGAGGGATAAGTGGAAAATAATTTCTCGGACCTGCAGGGAAATGAAGTTCATCAGGATTTCCTTCCAGTTGCAAAGGCAGCAGCAATATATTCAGATGTGGTTAAATGACACACTCATTTTTCTCACTTAGGTTGTGGTTCTGGAAAAGATCTTGGAAAAGCACTTCAGCATGTGCTGACACTTAAACCTGGGTGTGAACCCCATGCAGACTAGTGAATCTCAAGCACGTGCTTACAGATAAGCAGGGATCCACTCGAGTGTTGTCCTGATTAGGGCTTGTGTTTAAGTGGCTCCTTGAGCAGGAGCCTCTGGCTTTGAACAGGCTCTCCCATTCTTCGTGTGCTACACAGAGAGAACTAACTAAACACTCTCTTGTTTTCTATAGCACTGACCAGAACCACCCCAAGCACCAGGGCAGCAGACAGACGCAGGAAAATTGACTCTGATCATCCCTGGGGTCATTTAACTAAAACACACATTTCAGTGGAGCCAAGTGTTCACCAGCACTTTTCAACTCCCATGGTGTCAAAACAATTAGCAGATCACAGCAGCACCGATTCACTGGTGCTCCAAGAAAAGCATCTGGCCACCACATGGAAATTTAACACGAGCACTGAAAAGCTCCTCCACGCACCGGTCGCTGCCTGCAGGACAACACAGTTTGGATGATTCTTGTATCACAGGACAGGTTGTGCAACTCAACCTTCTGAAAAGAGATGACTGCAGAATACAAATTGATATCATTGATATCATAAACCTTCTTTCCATGCACTATCCCTGTTAAAATTCATAGGACATGAAATATTCTGTGTTGGAAGGGAATCACAAGGATCATTGAGTCCAATTAACATAACAAGTTGGGGGTTTTAGATTCAAATTAGATATTAGGAAGAAATTCTTGATTGTAAAGGTGTTGAGATCCTGGCACAGGTTGCCCAGAGAAGCTGTGGCTGCCCCATCCCTGGAAGTGTCCAAGCCCAGGTTGGAGCAACCTGGGATCGTGGAAGGTGTCCCAGCCCATGGCAGGGGGTTGGAACTGGATGATCTTTAAGGTCAAACTATTCTGTGATGTTTCTAAATCCAAGACCTGCTGTCCATTTGCTGTTAGTTGCATCCCTATCCTACCCTGGCAATTCCAAGTATAACCTGAGACTAGAGGAATTAACACTCTTGCAGGTTGGTGGGTGAAATTGTGGCTGTCAGATTGGACATATGCTACAACATGATAATGACCCTGATCATGTAGAAGTCTCTGTGTGGATGAAAGTTAGCTTTGGCACATTTATGCATCTGACATTATCATATGGAAACAGAAAAAAACGGGGATGTGGATGATGCTGAGTGTGCTTTTAGGCTCTTTTGTTAGGGAGGAAAACAAACCCCTGTGATAGAAGGGTCAATGTGTCTCCAGTTAACCTGCAATGGTTTCATCACAGAGATCCAAGGGCCCCAGTGCTGCCACACAGGGGAATTGCCCCAGATTTCCCTGTGTTTCCAGCAAGAAGTGTCAGACTGGGTAAATGGCAGCACCAGATGCACTCTGTGGGTGGTTCTGGGAATACTATTTCCTCATAATGAAAAGGAAAAGGTATCTCATTACTTTGGTGTAGCCTGTATTTCTTCTGATGCTTGAATGACGTCCTGCCATGGGTGGAGGGAGCCTTTGTGCTCACCTTGCATCAGCTGCTGGGTGACTTCCCATGTTGTTCCCATCTCCAAAGGCTGCAAGTGGCCTCTAGCAAGTCCCACCAAGCCATTTATGACAAAAAACAGCCAGAGAGCATATCTTGGGAGATATATGCTAAAAAGCAGAGCTGCAAATACTTGCCCATCAAGAACAGGACACAGATGGACTGTCAGTTGATCATAAAAGTCCCATTCAGCCAGAAATGGATTCCATTAATCAAATGCATTTTTGACATAGCTTCAGACCTGGTTAAAAATGTTCCTTCTTGTTTTATTATATGGCATTTATTAACACAGCTATTAGCTATGTTAATGCAACCTCAGTGGTATTTTCATTGACTCCTAACAGGCACTTCTTGTGTCCACCACAGAGCAAAGGTGACCAGGAGGAATCTGACGCAACCAACCCCTCCTTTGCAACCAATGTGGGATCCAAAACAAACCTCTGGAGCTCCCAGCACCACTGCCCAAGGAACCAGGCATCTTACAAATAAATACTGAATTGCAAATCTGTGGCAAGTTGGGAATAAATCTGCTTCACCTGAAGCGAAGAGAAAGCAGAGTTCAAGGCTGCCATTGAATTGGTGGCCAAATGCCAATCCCATTCAGTTCAGGGCAGTATAAAATGATTCATCTGACAGGTTGACCCACTAGGTTGGGAAAATAAGGCCATATAACTCTCCTGTAAGTCTCACAGCAGCAGTTCTGTGCCCTGTTGAATGGCATCCATCTCACTCCACGGGCCATTCACTTGTGTAGAACCCATGAAGGACCTCAGTCCACACTTCCAAAATGCTGCTGCTACTCAGTGTTGGTGGTGGGTTGTATTTCCACACCTCTAGAGTTCTTCATTTGCAGTCCTTGCTCACCCTATTTACATATTTTGCTTCACCCAGATGCTTTTCAGGCTGCTTTGGGTTTTTCTCTTCCTCCTCCTCCTGTGTGTGCAGTACCACACCCTGCCCAGCCCCACAGCAGCAGCATGTGCCCATTAGCTGCAGGTCACAAGCAGAAAATGAACAGGGTCATAACTTGCACGGGGAGAAAAGTCATTACAAGATCACATGCCAAAACACTTCAAATCTGGATGTTTTTTTAAAAAACCCCACACATGTAAGCACTGCAGTGCCATCTTTGTGTGTACTTGCTTTTTTGTCCCTCTGTTGTCCTTGTGGTAGCACATCTGTTGTTTTACCACCAACTGTCCTCCCATGGCTTTGGCATCTCTCAGGAGCATCCTGTGTCACGCTGATGTTGTGATCCTTCAATGTTCCCAGAGTCTGGCACCAATCCTGTTCCACTTCAAGATCTTCTTTTGACCCACGCACCATCAGTGCAATAAGGTGATACCTTAGAGATGGTGCATGGTCTTGCAGGACCCAAATAAATAATTTAATCTTTCCTTTCCCATAAATCTGTGAGCACCTGAACACAAACATGTGTTCCTGGGTCACTGAAGGGAAGGTGAGCTTGGGTTTTGCCAGCGCTCATTGGCATCCTCTCTGCTAGTTAGCCCTTCCTCTCTAAACTCCACGTCAAATATTTTCATTATTTTCCTTTCTCTTGTTTTGTTTAATTTACTATTTAAATTGTCCTTTTTACATGAGCAGGAACAGATCTTTCATGCCTTGGCACAGCACTTTGCCTAAAGGTGCCACATAGGGCTATTGAGGCAACTTGAGGCAACGAGTGATACCGTTTTCTTCCAACATCACCTTCTGTGCTGACACCTCACACAATCTTTCCTGAGCCTTCTGGGAGCTGCACTTGAACAAGGACCCTGCCTACTTTCCCTTCCTCTCCCATCCCAACCCTCATGTCATTGTTGATGCCCTGTTGCATCCCACTGATGCCAAGGGAGCCCATTCCTCTGCAGCTCTCTGGGGCTGCTGTGCTGATTTTATAGAAATACCCTCCAGATCTTGACACTTCCACTCTTCTCTACAACTCCCTTCTGCCTCTGCATCTGCCTGTAAAGCTGAAGGTTTTGCTGTTAGTTTTTTGTGGGCACCAGGTCAGATTTATCCCTGACAGAAGGCGCCTGTTCCCGATCTGTCCTTAGGACTCCTCTGTGCCCTGCTTGTCTTCAGGGCTTTGCCTTGCTGTTTTCCAGAAGTACAAATGTTACTATGTTGGATCAGACTGGGATCTGTCTAGCCCAGCATCCTGTCTGGCAATGAAGGTTTTGGAGTCACAAGAAACCCCAAATCAACATTTATGGGCCAGCAACCCCCATCCCACCAGTCTTGCAGGTGATGAGAACACACTCAGTGGCCCTGTCCTGCTGCACTGCTATTTTTGCTCTACAGTCCACACTGGAACTAGTTCAATTTTAAATTCTAATCCTTGGATGCTAAGGAAGCAGTAGTTCTCTTTGAAAAGATTTACTACTAATCTCGCTGGTGTCTGTGACAAAGGGTGGTTTCTCAGCATTACCTTGAATGTTAAAATATTAATGAGGGAAGAGTTTGGGAGCTGGCAAAGGCTGTCTGTGCTAGCACTGGAGATGGACTTAATGATCTCTGTGCCTTTGCTACTGCAAAAATGAACATCTTACGCAGGAGAGATTAGACAGACCTGACACCTTTAATAAAATATGGCCTGTATTTCTACAGATGTATTTAAAGTCATTTAAATCCTTTAATGTTTTATGAAATAGCAAAGCTTTGTGTGAATCTATTTAGAATGGTCTTTAAGCACTGCAGCAGGTTTTATTTCAACCCAGCTCCCATTTGTAATGTGCTCACTCTTTATATCATGTTTATATATGTATAATTTTTTTCCGCCCAGGTGACTTTTTGAAATGAATAAAATGCCCATAAAGGTGCCTGGTTGATAGTGCTACAGACTATAGCCAAGAGTTCTGAAACAGGCTGCCCATGGGAATCTTAAATCTCCACTTATGGCCTGAAACAAGCAGCCTGGTTTTCCTCTACTCTTGGCATCAGTGATCCCACCAAGGCCTGTCTCTCCCAGGTGTCACCTTGTTCCAGGGCACAGACATCTTTGAAGAGAGACTGGCCACAACCAGGCAGGGCTTGGTGGCCACTCTCAGCCCGAGTCAGTACCCAAAATTGTCCTTAGGAGAGCCTGGAGGGGTCTTCCCTGATTATCTCTATTGGCTTCCCCTGGTTTGGGATGAGGAAAAAGTTGCTGCTATTGACAACTCTAAACACTCATCCCCAGTGTTCAAAGGGGGAAGCAAAGAGAGGCAAACTCCAGGTTCTTTCCAGCATCTCCATGCTGGACTTTAGAGTCAGGACATGCTTTTGGTGGCACTGTGCTTCCACTGTTTCTGCTACAGATCCCAGTAAGGTGGATCCCTGCCCCTTGGGGAATGCTGGCAACCTGTTCTTGAAGAGAATATAAATGTTTCAGCTGCTCACATAGAAAATTACGGCTCTGAAATGTCCCAACATGCAAAGATGGGCCTGGAGCAGGGAAGCTGCTGAGAGCAGCAGGATGCTGAAGGCAGCAGAGGAGCTCTCCTTGCCACAGGCACAATCAGCTCCAGCTCAGCCACCTCCCCATCCACAGGTCTCTGTCACCCCTGGGTTGTGGCAGAGAGGCCACAGCTTTGTAATTCAGGGGGTTTCCTCATTGCTGATGGGGTCCTGGTACAGTTTTCCACTGCAGAAGTGGAAATCCCTGTGCTTTGGGGCGGGAAGTGGAAGGGGAAAGCATTTCCCTAGTGGGAGGTAAGGAGAAGAGAGGTAAGAGGGAGCTCTTTGCCCAGGAGATTGTTTGGCTCCCCACTCAAGGAAGGAGGGGCTGTGCCATCCCCACAGTGTTGAGCTCAACTCCATGATCTGGCCTTGGTGACAAATCACTGACTGTGCAGCTCCACTGTGGGTCATGAGGGCTGCAGGTCCTGAGCCCCAAATCATGACCCTCCTCACCCCTCTGTCCAAGCAATACTGGGACAGGTGGACATCTGTGAATAACTGATCTTTTAGTTCATCAATTATTCTAAAAAACTCCACGAAAGCTCCATGGGTTCAACTGTGTTCCCAGAACTCAAACAATTCACTTTAGAAAAGGAATATATTGTGCCCTAAAACCTACATGAAGGATGGGGAATCTCCCATTTCCCTGCAACATGTCAGGAACGTGGGAGATTAAGTTCAGTTCCCACGACTGCCTGGTTACAATTTGAACCCTTTTCTCCCATGAAAGGGCTCCAACAAGCAGACCATTAATGCAAGCTCAGGCAAGATCCATCCATCCCATCAGTGGCACCAGTTCCACTCAGTATAAAGCATTTGCCTGGTCCCTGACACAGGTGCCAAAAAGATGTGACTGACCCTGTAGGTCTCTAGTCCTGGACTGCCCTAGGAGGGGGTTTAGCAGCCCAGGTTCCTCTCTGGCACACAGGACATCTGAACTGGGGCTGCCCACATCCCTTGTGAGCAGTCCAAACCCTCGAGATGCTGGTAAACCAACTCCCTGTTTCCCACACTCCTTTGAAGACAGATTTGCATTTCACTAGCTTTTGTTACAGTGTCTGAAATGAGCCTTTTTTTTTTTTTTCCTAGAGGGTGCTGAACAGAGCATTGCACAGCCACACATTTTTGGTGGATTGGCTCAGAAGAGCAAGCTCTAAACTCAGGCTTTGGTTACCTCAAGCCAAGAACTGGGTTTCAAATGCTGAGAGCTGGAGCTGTGCCTGCCTGTAGCCACATGGACACGTGGAGCCCTGTGCTGGAAGGAACTGAGGTATCCCTTGCATGAGAATGGGTCAAACATTCGGTCTTTTCCCCCAGGAGAATCACAGAATAACAGAATTGTCTGGATCAGAAGGGAGCTTAAAGATTATCCAGTTCCACCCCCTGGGCAGGGACATCTTCCACAATCCCAGGTTGCTCCAACCTGGCCTTTGACACTTCCAGGGATGGGGCAGCCACAGCTTCTCTGGGTAACCTGTGCCAGGGCCTCCCCACCCTCACAGGAAATGATTTCTTCCTAATATCTCATCTAAATTCCTCTCTTTTAGCTTAAAACTATTTCCCCTTGTCCTATCACTAAAACACAAGTGACATCTGATCTGCAAACACAGATGACTTTAATAAAAAGAGCAGCTCCTGCCAGTAACACCACTCTTGTTTCTACAGCTTGTTGCAACATCTTAGGATAAAAATAAATATATATATTTGCAGCTGGGCTTAGAGAGAGCTGCTTTATGCAGGCACAGCCTCGGTCTTGCAGGCCAGTTATGGCACAGTCAGTGTGTTGTAAACGCCAGGGCAGTGGGTTAACAGCTCTGCCCATAAAACCAGCTCAAAGCCTTTCCCTGTTGCTGTGCTTTTAATTTCCCTGTTCAGAGGCCAGTGAGAGCAAAGGCGACCTGCATATGGAAACTTTTAATTAAACTACTAATATAGACTCAAGTCATTTCTGGTGGAGGTTTAAGTAGTCTGTGGGAGAAGTGCTGAGTTGTGGGAGAGGAAGGCAGCGTTTGTCTCCAGCCCTGGAATTTGTCCATTCATCAGTCGTCCCAGGAGTTGAAGCTGATCCAATTGCATGTCAACAACATTGGCCATGCCTCATTAGAAATCAGTTGTAAAAAGTTTTTTAAAAGAGCATTAATTCATCTTGTTTCTTCCCCCCCCCCTCCCTTTGCTGTGGATTTTCATCACCCGTAGTGAGAATTTTAGGGGAAATTGTTTCAGAATGGCTATTTTCCAGGGCAGACAATTTCTTTTTTCTCTGGTAGAAATTCAGGCCAGTCTTTTAAAAAATGAGTATCTAAAGTCAGGCTTCCAAACTCACAGCCTGATTTGCAAGTTGAACAATGAAAGGACACCAAAGCAGCTCAGCTACTCCAAATATCACCCACTTCTGGAGGTGCATCCCCGTGAACTCTGCAGTTCCCTGTTTTCATAGCTCCAGCTCAGCCTCAGAGATGCAATAAACCATTGATAAATGGCTCCAGCCAGATTTCCTGAATTTCCTTTGTGACACTGACTCTACTGCAGAGACAGTGTATCAGGTTAACACTTGGGCTTGGGGCTGTTTTCCTTTATCTTCCTTACACAGCTATAAATGGATCCACCAACACTAAGGAACTACAGGGTGTATTTACAGGGCAACCTTTTCCATACCCTCTCATCTCTGTGCAAATGACTGTGATGGGCTTTACACTGTTGTTTTTTCCCCACTGACCTCAGTAAAATTCTTTTCTAATTTACACAGTGGAGATCAGACCCAACCTAAATTCACTGGCATTTTATACCTCTGTTAGTTGTTCATATTCAACCAAGGGCACATGAATCCTCCTTGTACACGAGGTGTCCAGAGAACCACTCCCCCTGTCAAGGGGCTTTGAGTGTCTGGAGGTGCCAGTGAGCAGCAGTTGGATTTCCCAGCACTTTCTGAGGCTTCTGAATTAATATTTCTTCTGTATTGGAAGTTTTCCTATGCTTTGTATGGAATGGAAGCCATCCTTTTCCCAGTCTGTTCCACAGTGGGGAGAGCAAGGAGCAGAACCCTTATCTATCTCCCATAGAAACAACACTACAAAGAAATCTCTTTCACAAAGACATGGAAGAAATCAAATGTCACCCATAACACACATCCCAGTGCTGGCTCCTGGCTGTGGGCATTCATGTGGGACTGTATTTCCCTCAGCTGGGAGGAACTGAACTATTATTTACCATTCTTTGTTCCTGTTTATATCCCAAAATCTGATGGCATTATTTTGTTAATGAGTAGTTGCTGCTCCTCAAAGACAATATTTAAGTTTCCATAGCAAGTGTGTGTTCCTTACACACCCACATGTTTGAACCCATTTTTACTCAGCTAAGAAACAACCTTCTGTTCCTTCTGGAGCAGGTATTAATATTCTCCAGCTCTGGCTTACAGCTTATCTTTGCACAGCAAAGAGAAATTCAGCAACTATCAGTTTACTACTGGGATTTCTGAGCAGCCACGGGACACCTTGGCCTAATAGAAGGTCATCACACTGAAAGGCAATTTGTTTGGGAAGGGACAAAGTAATTCAGCAGGATGGGGACTGGATTCCGGAGAGAAATCTAAAACTTCGGCAAACTGAAGCCGTCTTGGTATTTTGGAAATTCATAAAGAAGGGACAAAAGGTTGGATCTGCTGTGAGGGCTGGGACTGGGACAGGGGGAGCAGAGGAGGATCAGGATGTGCTGTACCTGTGTGTGGGCAGGAGGGCTCTGCCAGCCCCTCTGTGACCTGGGACAACTCACCTAAGGAGGATTAGCAACAGCAATGCCATGAGCTGGGCTCTGTGTGGGAGCTCAGCCGTTAGAGGTGATTTTGAACTCCCCCACAAACACCTTGTTACTTTACTTCTCTTGGTGTAATGAGAAAAAAGATATTTCCCTTCTGGCTCATCTGTAGCTGTAAATGCTTTGGGACAGGGATTGTCTCCTGCTGTGCCTGTGCCACCCACATCAGATCTGGGCCACCACTAGGTCCGTAAGGACTGAACTAAATTACAGGATGGCTAATTAATACTAAATTACTGTAACGGTTACAATGCTGTGATACACATGCGCTCCTACACATGTAGGAGAATTAGATTCCAGGTAGTTTAGGGAGCCTGGTAAACACAGTGTGCTGGAAAGAACAAACTTTTCAGATGAAAGGGTGAGTGATGGCCCAGGAGAAAGTAGGACAGATGCAGAGCTGCTGTCTGATAGCCCAAATCCCTGCAGGGGGAAAGGGTTACACCTCTTTGTGCCAGTCTGCTCCCACCCTGAGGGATGTTTTTACACAGAAAGAGAAAGATATGATGACCAAGGAGTGGCAAAAAAGGGAGATGGTGGAGAAGTCAGAAAGAGCACAAAGTTTTCTGGCAGGAAGGGGAAGCAGATGCCAAAGCAAGCACGTGTTGAGGAAGGGAGGCTTTCAGGGAGATGGCAAGGGCAGCCAAATGAGTGACTGCTCCCAGAGGCTTCAGGAAGGCTTTTAGAAATATATCATGAGGACACAAGAGGCAAGAGAGAAAGTATCTCCATCAATAAATAAGAAGGAAGGTGGAATCAGTGCTGTGTGTGAAATGGCTGAGTGGCTGAACTCCCTTTGTAAAAATCAGTCATTAGCAAGAAAAATAAGGGAAAGTGGTACTGTATGGACCTGACTGATGTGAGCAGCCCCTGGAAAAACCTCACTGAGGATGGAGGAAACTTGTCCTCTGTGCTCAGGCTCCTGCATTTGGTGCCTGAAGTCATTTAGTGTGAACATTCCTTTCTCTGTGCCCTTGCTCCCCATCTGTGAAGGGGCGATAACAGCACTTCCCTCTTCCCTTGCTTTTATCTACCTGATTTTACTTATCTATGGCCTGGGCTGCATCTTACTCAGTATTTATGTAGCACCTAGTGCCATGTGATCTTGATCTTGGCTGGAGAGCTAAATTCAGGTAGTATGTAGTTAGAATAAAGAAAAGCCTTGGCCAAAATCAGAACATTCCCTTCCCGACACAGCCCATGGACACCAAACTTGGGTTTGCAGTCCATTTCATGAGCACTAAATGTATTTTAAAACACTGTTATGAAAGAGGCTGAAGTAAGTTCAGAAGGTTTTTTTTTATTTAGGAAAAGGAAGTTTATGATAAAAAGCTGAATTTATAGTGTAGTTCTGAAAAGAACATTTACGAGGATTTTAAAAACTCCGAAAGCTTCCTTAATGCCGTAGTAATGAAGGTGCCTTAAGGGATTCAAACTATGCAGTAGCCAAATTCAGGTCAGATAAAGTTGCTGTTAATGATGCAACTCCTTCAAGTTTCCCTGTGTAACAAAATCAGGCTCAGACTTCACTCCTTTTTGCAAAAATAAGGAAGAATTGGTGTTTGGAAAACACTAAAGACAAATTGCTTGGACTTGCATGGAAAATTCCAAAGGTCTCCTGAAGGTGAATGTGTGACCAAAAAGACCTGGGCCACCACCACATATAAATAAGTCATGTTGGCCTGTTTTGAAAACAAACAGTGCCTTGACAACCCGAGGCAGGACTGGCTAATGAGTGGTGATGGCCAGACTGGTTCTATTCTCTGTGCTTGCTACAAACAAATGGAAAAGAGGTTTTTTATAAAAACCTTTATCTTTATTGCTCCACCTCTTTCCTTGGTGATAGCTTTTTGTGATGTGTGGCCATCCCCTCCCTAACTCTTTCTCAGAGGTTCTTAAAACCAGGGTAGTTATACATATGGGAAGTGGTCTAATGGGCAAAGCACTGAGGGGTTTTTGTGGTATTTTAAGTGAATCTGAGCTTAATTTTCCTCTTTGTGTGACAGGGCTGATGACACTGAACTATGATGTGTCAGTTTTTTAAATTACACAATCACCAATCTCTGCACACCACCAGTCACCACATCATATTATCAAATTCAGTTCTGGTTTCAACAGGTTTATCTCATTCTAGTTTTAATGGACACTAACCCGATTTGCATCCAAGCTCCATTTTTCTCCAAATGACCAACAAACCTCTGAATCTTTTCCCCCTCCTCTCTTCCTTCTTCTTTTTCTTCCCACTTACAAGGGATGGAGGTGTCTTTTGAGGTGTCTTCAGGAGCTTCCTGTACTGCTGTGCAGTTTTCCCCAGCCCAAACATTGTGGTTTATGCTTCAGGTAGCTCAGCACCAGTACTATGAAAACTTTTTGGTCCATCAAGCTGACGAGGTAGGGTCCATCAACTCCCTCCTTCCAGAATGTGGATAGTGAGTCCCTTTGAGAAAACAGCTCTTGAGAATCAACTTTTTCAGGCTCTTACTTTGTTTCAGTGGCCTACAAATTGATTGCCCCCTTGTTCACACAAGGATTTGGCAAGATCCTTTTCACAGAACAACATATTGCTTGTCACAGCACAAAAGACAACTCTTTACACCTTAAAATAAACTTCAAATTATGGACTGATAGACCAGGCAGGGAAGAAATGTCAGCTTCTATCAGTGAATCAAAGCATTCAGCTGCACTCACTGTCTTACGTTTCTTTCCACCAGGCCTGGCCAAGCAAAGCCAATGCTAATCAGCTGAAAGAAGTGCAAATGTTTTGAAATACTGTGGATTAGGGAAGTCCATGATTTGGGCAGACATGAAATATTGTGTGTAGATATAAATAAATATTGTTCCCAGCTCAGCCTCTGGCTCGTCTCCAACATGCCACAAATTCATCAAAACCTGAATGGGGTAGTGTGTTAACAAGTGCCTGACAGACTATGAAAACTGCCCGGGGGGTGCACATGCTGTACTTGACCAGCTACCCTTGTTTGCCAAAATTAACCCTTAGAATATGGCAGCACTGAGCAGAGCCAGCCCACGGAAAATGAGGCTGAATTTGCTGTGAGCTCAGGCTCGTCGCTTCGGCGGCGCTCGGGAGATGGAAGGTGGGTGTGAGTTACATTGAGCTCTTTTCAATATCGATGTGATAGCTGCCAGAGTGAAATAAAGAGCCCTGGGTGGAAGAGAGCTCTCACCCTGATCAGAACAGCCCACCTTGTTATCTGCAGAGCAGCAGGGACAGATCTGTGATAGCTAAAACTTGACTTTTAAAAACCGTGTTCTGAATTACTGAGGATCTCAAAATGGCTTATCTGTAGGCTGCCTCTTTCATCTCTTGCTATTTTTAATAGCCCATTATGAATCATTTTGATATGTTCATAAATGTTATCCTTTCTCCAAGTTCTCTGCTATGCTTGTCAGCTGCTGAGGCTAATATGGGCATGGTTAGTTGGGCTGGGATGTGAGAGCTTCAAAAAATGACGGCTGGGCTGCATGATTTATAACAACTCTGACTGCCCTAAATGTCCATAAATAAGGAGAATGCATATTCTGCTTTTCTATAATTAAGACATCTTCAGCCTCCTTTGTTTAAGATGAGGAAGCTGCACTGGATCTGGTTTGTCTTTCAGGGTGATCCAGCCCAAGGGGTCCAGCTGGAGTCAACAGCACCCCCACACTCATTTAGAAACAGGCAGGAACACAAAAAGCAGCCCCTGAATAACTTGCCTGGCACATAATCTGGACAGTGCCAACATCTCCACGACACACAATTCCATGGAGGCTCAAAGCCAGCCATGTTCAGCACCACTCTGCTCCCTGGAGCAGGGCTGCACCCCTGCAGCTTTCCCCCACATGTTATCCCAACCACAGGCTTTCCCTTTCCTGCAGAGCTGGTAGGAACAGTCTGTAGGCAGAGGAATTGCCCTGACCATGACAGAGTATCAGCTTGCTTAGGGCCTTGGATCTGCAGCCTGTAGCCGAGAAACAGCTTGTAGAGTTTGCAGTCGATAGGGCACATATGGTATTTCTCTAAAAAAAGATACTTGCTGTGTCTTGGATGTATTTTGTGACTCAAAGATCGAGAGGAAACACAAGCAAGGCATTGATTTCCTTTGCCCATGTAGCATCCCAAGCTGCAAGGTGCTGGGGAAGGACACAGACCACTGCTAAGAGGTCTTGGGTTGAGGAGTCTCTCCTGCACTGCCTGTTGCCAACTCTGGCACGTTCCTCTTATGTGACTTTTTTTCTCAGAAACTAAATTGATTCTCCCACAAATCAGAAAATAGAAAACATTCCTCCCTTCACAGTGAAGGGAAACACTGGAGTTTCTCACTCTTCTCCCACAAGACACTCGTCTGGCTCAACACCCAGGAGCAGGAGGTAAAACAGACATCTCCCATGTCCCGTTTGGGAGGGCTGTGCTCACCAGTGAGGTAGGTGTAAAGAAATTATAGCAAGGAAGTGCTGCTTCCTGGGGGATTCAGAGCTTAACCAGGCAGTAACTAACCAGCAAGCATGGGAAGGTGTAAGGGGAGTAAGATGGTGAGTGGTTACAACCTTAATTGTGTTCCACAGCTGAAATGCAATAACCTTGCCCGTAACACACCCTGTCTCACCAGTGCCACTGTCCCCTCCTTCTGTGAGCCCTTCAGTCTCACTGCTGAGAAGTTGCCAGGGGCTACATTATCTGTACCAGGATCTTCTATCATTGCACTCAGACTTCTCTGAGGTGAGATGGCCATGAGGCAGCTGGGCTTTCCCTAAGAGCAAGGCTGCTCCACCAGGTTACAAAATAAAACAATGTCCTTTCAGCGCAGAAAGTTGGAATTAAAGCGCTTCCTAATCTGACTTTGGGTGTTTTGCTCAGAACTCTAATGGAAATAATTTATGAAATCCCCAGATCAATTATATAATAGCATAATTGCAAAGCTCAGGAGTGTTGTTACCCTTGCAAGACAGTCATTTGCACTTACGTGTCTGGTGCTGCTATGACAGCAGAAGGGGTTTTTTTGCTGAATCCAAGAAATTCTGCTGCTGAACAACTGTTCAAACAGCCCTGTGCTAAAGGGCTTGTGATGTTTCTTACATAAAGGCTCGAAACAGTACAGGGCAGGAGGAAGTAACACGGAACAGGAAATGTGCTGGAAAGCTGTTAAGTCTGGAAGACAAAAAACTCGAGGTGCTGAGGAAGCTGAGCTGATGTTCCAGGCACTGGAGCTACAGCTGGCACAGGAGAGGACATGTCTCACACACATCCAAGTGGAGCAAGAATGAGGTTGCCAGTCTCAGGGGGCTGCAGTCACAGTGAGGTGACTGAGGTGCTGGAGCAGCTCCTCTCCCCTTACCTCAATGACAAGTGAACAGTTAATTAGGGATGTGTGAGCAGTGGATCTGATTCAATTTGCATTTAAGTCAACTGACATATTTATTGATTGACTTCAGTAAGAGGATGATTGGGGTTTAAGTTTCAAGATGAAGTGTGTAGATGTGCAAAACTGGACAAGAGAAAACGTGCCAGGGGAGGTTTAGATTACATATCAGGAAAAAAAGTCTTCACTGAAAGGGTGGTCAAGCATTGGAACAGGCTGCCCAGGGAAGGGGTGAAATCACTGTCTCTGAAGTGTTCAGAAATCCAGGATAGGGTTGTGCTGCTTTCTCACACACTGGACTGGGCAGTAATTCAGACACTGTCCTTTCCTGACAGGGGACAGATCCCTGCAGGACCTGCACTGGTGGGAAGGCTCAGAGAGCTGGCAAAGCTCTGACAACCATGCTCTTCCACCACAGGGTAAGGAGAAGAGGCAGGCCACACAGGCTCCAGTGGGCAGAGGGACAGGATTCACAGCCACTGCCATGCTGTGGATCATTTCTCAAAGCCAGGCTCTTCTTGTGGAGGTCATCTCCATTCCCAACCCTCCAGGCCCACAACATCCCTGCTTATCTGGTTGAGAAGACAACAAACATGGAGAAAAACTGCATCCAAGAAGCAGCAGGGGATAGGGGCTGTGCTGAGATAAAAGAGAAAAAATCTGTTTGCTCCCTCTCTATTTAATTTTGGAGAAAGGGTAGGAAAAAGAAGCTGTGAAGATTTGTGAGAAATTTTCTATGAAAGAAACCATAAGTAAAGTGCAGAAGCTCTGTCTGTGGAAGCAGAAATGGAAGAGCAGTATCATGCTTGGACTCAGCAAGGGAGAAGCAGGGAGATGCCTGGTGAAGGTTAATGGGTGGGCAAGTGGAGCTACTCAGTTCAAAGCTACATTCAAGAACAGGCAAAGGCATCCAAATGAGGAAAATAAAGAGTGACAATTGCTTCCAGGAGCTGGAGTCCACAGCAACTGAATTAGGACTGTTTGGGCATCATTAGAAATGAGAATGATGCTGAAGCTGTTTCATGGAGTTTGGCACAGGGGAGTTCATTGTGCTCAGTCAGCCCCTGCTGAAGGATGGGAGACAAGGACTGACCACATGGGTCCTGCAAGTGCTGCTGCAGCCAAATTCTCACTACCTGTTCAAAAATGCCACCAAGGGAGAAAAACAAGGCAGAAGGGGCACTCCTGGCAACATGGGTGCAGGGGGTTACACCTCAGCTCTGCAGGGAGTGGGCAGGCACTGATGGAGACAGCAAAACATGGCTTTGGGTGGGCAGACAAGAGTGATGGGACAGAGGGAGGAGGGGCAGGAAGAGCCATCCTGTAGGTCTTATAGCACCCACACACAGCTCCCACTGAGAGCTGGGGTGGGCAAACCCTGGCTGTGGTGTGGGACACTGGGCTGTGGAGTTTGGGGAGTCCTGGTGCCTCAGTCCCCTCTGAGCTGTGGCTGCCAGGGTGTCCCTGCCCCTCAGAGCTGTAAGCAAAGGAGTGAACAGGGGTTAGAGCAACGCACAGCTTTGCACCTGGTGCTGAGAAGCTGCGAGCACTGGTGGGCTTTGTCCACTAATGGCCATATCTGCAGGGAAGACACGCTGGCTGCTGGCCCTTCCCGGCCATCAGGCTGGAAGGCACTTCCCAAAAACAGTTAATGTGTGTGCACTGAGCACTTCCTGAGCAGTTGCTGAGTATAGGAGATCAGTTATGCAAGCTGTTTCTTCAGTTTTAATCTGATTTCCTCCCTCTGCTCTTAATAAATCTTATTTTTATTAGATCTTTTGAGTACTAAGCAGCTTGGGAATTTCACATAGATTTTCCAGGAAAAGAAAGAAGGCAGGGGAAAAAAAAATAGAAAGGAGCTCTGGAGATATCCAGGCAGAAATTCTCAGCTGAAAGAACACAGGACACAGGTCCTTTTCTTCAGAAAGTAATTTTAAGGGCAAAGGGCTGCTGGAAATAGCTATTGTTGACTCTGGCTGAGAACTTGAGGGGATAAGATGTATCCCTGCTTGTCAGAACCAGCAATGCTGAGGCGAGTTGGAAAGGGATTGCTGATGTGAAGAGGGATTGCAGTGGGTTAAGTGGCTCCTTGCTGGATCTGGTGGCTGGTTGCTGCTGCTTTAAGGAAAGTTTTGCCATTTTTTAGGGGTGTTTCCTCTCACACTGCCTTCGGTAGGGTTCATCCCCAGTCACCTCTCTGTTTGCTCCCTATCACCTACATGTCCTACATGTTCGCAAGACATTTGACATCAACTCCAAATCTGATTGCAGCTGAATTGACACCAGAACTCAGCAAAACTCTACCTCAGGAAGGGCTGGAAATGTTCTACTTAAAGTGAGCGATTGTGGCTCATAATCCATTGGAAGTGGTGAACAAGCAGCACAGGGCTTGCCAAAACACAGCATCCCCCAGGGTCAGCACAAGGGCATCTTGGACAGCTGGGAAGAGGCAGCAGTTTCGAACTTCTGCTGATTTCCTATGGTATATTTGAACTCTGCTTCAGGAAAGAAATCAGTCTGCCACACCACTTCAGAAAGGCTACTGGGCCCTGATCTACCAGGAATAGTATTTCACTTGTTCTTGGAAGTAGATTTTGCTTCTGGTTGAAAGATTTTTTTTTTATTTAAGACTGAACTATATAGAATCATAGAATCACAGAATGGCCTAGGAAGAAAGGAACCTTAAAATCATCTAATTCCAACCCTCTGCCATGAGCAGGGACACCTTCCACTAGACCTGATTTCTCCAAGACCCATTCAACCTGCCCTTGGACACCTCCTATGCTTCAGTCTTGCCTTGATGTAAATCTTGTGCATCACAACGCTGAATATCTCAGAAAATCCCAAATCCATGGCATTACAAGTGACTAAAGGAAGTACTTAACTGGGCATTGAGATCACAGGAAATTTCTCAGCTATTGAAGCTGGGACAAGCCCTGACTCAAGGAGATCTAAGCAGGGATGTAACTGAGGTGTTGAGCAGAGATCTTTGGCTCAATCTAAAGGCCTTAAGCAGTCAGTAAACTTTCTACCATTACAGGCTGGCCAGACCTTTAATACTTTCTTGGTTCTTATCTGTTATTTCTGTGTCTCTCATATGTCCCAGTGCCCTTCACACTGGACATCATTTCTTATTTTACATCGTGGGCCCCCAGAAAGCAAATAGAGTCGGGCTTCAGCTGACCAAGTGCCCCAAGCTCCAGCTTCCCCCATGGTGTATTACTAAACTCCACACCAGTCACAGCTCTGAAATGATCTGCAAAGGTTACCACAATAACAGCAGGATGCCATCTTATTTATTTTGCTCTTGGCTTTTAGAGTTCCCTATCTGAAAGTACATCAAGTCTCTGTGGAGCTCTAACATCAATGCCACATTCTATGAAGCAAGGAAAATATAATATTTTTACAGTCGGTCTTTAAATCATTTTCTGACAACAAATCAATCTTACAAGAAGCCTTGTTGGTGTTATGAGTAAGAGAAGGAGAGATTTTGAGATTAAAGTATAATAATAGTTTGCTGTCTCCACAAATTTATCCCTTCGTGTATCAAACCATTGCATTCTGCTGCTGAGTTCTAATTAAGGCCCACCAATCAGATTTATGATAGTGCTAATAGGAAGAAGGATCATATAATGCTGTTAATATGTGCTCTATAATTAACATTAATGGTAATCATGTGGTTAAATGCCCCTCACATCACCCTGACAACAGACCTGTAGGTGCAGGGTTTATAACTGGGGAGAGCACCAGATACTGAGGAACTGTCTCTCCTGGGAATTAGCAAAGAGTCAGGGATGCTCCACAGTGGTGACCTTGGAGCCCCATCATAGGAGATGAGTGTCCTGCAACCTTCCATGTGGTCTTGTAATGTTGGTACTTGGGCTTTTATGAGCTCAGTGGTAGGAGCTGAGTGGGGAAAGTGCTGAGAGTGACTTGGAAGGGCCATATTCCCCTTCTGTAATCCCTTACCCAGGTGATTTCTTGGAGTATTTCTTGGATCCAGCTCCTGTGGAATCAGTGCTGTGTAGAGCTGAATTGTTGGAAATGATTTGGTATACCTGTGGAGCCCTTTTAGGCTGAAATACAACTTTGACATTTGGATACTCTCATCCACTAAAAATCCTCAGATTACATTTTTCTCTTTAGAAGTAGCTTTAGTGGTTAAACCCAAACAGGTACATAACATTCTGTAGTCCCTAAATCATCATTACTGTTTCACAAGGAGGTATTGCTCTGTCTTGAGGCCCATGGACAACATTCCCCTTAATTAGTAAAGGAGTGTTATACCCCCTCTCTCCAGGGGGGCAATTTATAGCCCAAGTGAAAGGCAATGAAAATCATTAAACCTTAAATCTCAGCCCTGACACAGAACACTTGACTACCTCACCCTTTTCGTCTCTGACCCAAACTGCCCTAAAACCAACCAACCATTCCAGGCCTCTGTGCAACCATTGTGTGTGTTTGCTGTGTGATGTTTGTTTTATTTTTGCAGGTGTAAATTTGAGGGCAAATCTGAGGAAGTTCCACCAAGTAGAGGCACAAACAGGAAGTGCAAAGTGATATATACTCAGTGGTGAGAACTCGGAGTAAAACAGGATATTAACTGGAAGAAATGTGAAGTCCTAATTTCTCCCCAGCTCCCCAAATAGAAGGAGAGAGGAAATAAATGCTTCAAAGTAGGATATTCTTGGTGAATTAGAGTGAGTGTTTTCATTTTATCTTCCTAATAATGATTTAAGATGACTTTTGCATGAATTTAAGCACTATAAAGAAATGAAAGCCTGGGAGGAAGATGGTTCTGAGGAAGATTTCCATGATAAAATATTGAGAATGATTTTCAAAAGCATTTAAGTGACTTATAGCCTACATCTCCTGAACTTAAAGTCTTAAGAGAAAACATTTTAAAGATGCCTGGGGGTGCAATTACGCTTTACAGCTGGAGCAGTCCTAAGTGTTCCTTTCTCTTTTTGTTCAGACTCCAGTCCAAGGTCCTTCCTCTGTGCACTGCTCCAGCTTTCAACCTCCCAGCCCTCGTGCTGGATGGGTTTAAACATTTTAACCAGCAAAATTAGCAATTTTTCCCCTCCAGGTCAGCCCAGCACAGGATCCAGCCAGCCCCAGGGTGTGTATGAGGGCAGGATGAGGTGACAGCAGGGGCAGCTGCTCAGTGTGGCCCCCTGAAACACATATTTTCACCCAAGGAGTATAGAAATAAACCCTTCATCTTCCAAAATTACTTTAGGATCCAAATACATTTTTTTTTTTTTTTTTTACCAAGCCTTTGGCTCTTTAAAGCTCAGGTCCTTTTAGGAATGAGACTCCATAGAAAGAATTTATTTTTTCTTAGATCTCTCTTTGCTGTTTTACAGGTCGCTGACCAGTTCACAGCGTGGGAAGGTGCTCTGGGATTTGTTCTGCTGGACCAACCTCACCCACATACCCCTCCTCTCCCAAGAAAAAAGTCTTTGCCATAAAAAATTGTTATAAAAAAGGTCCTGAATTCATTTTACTTCTCAAAACTTTCTATTTTGCAATATGTATGTTCTCATTGTTTCTCCATGGAAGAGCCATGCTGACCACACTGATTGTATGATGGTCATTTACATTTTCATTTCAACATCAATGAGACATCTTACGTTTTGGACTTGGCACAACTTATCTTTTTTTACACATCCAATTTTTTTCCCCCATTATCTGCAGTGCTGTGTCCAGCTCTGGGCTCCCCAGCACAGGGAAGACAAGGAGCTACTGGAGAGACCCCAGCAGAGAACACGGGGGTGATTTGGGGTCTGTGATGTGCAGAGACTGTGGGAGCTGGGCTTGGCTGGTCTGGAGAGGAAAAGACGAGAGGGGATCTCATAATCCATATAAACATCCCAGAGAGGACGGTGCCAGACTTTCCAGCGGTGCCCAGCGACAGAATGAGGAGCAACGCCCATAAACTTAAGCAAAAGTTCCACTTTAACCTGAGGAAAAACTTCGCACGGAGCGTGTCAGAGCGCTGGAACAGCTGCCCAGGGAGGGAGCGGATTCTCCCTCTGGAGACATTCCCGTGTCACCTCTCCAGGTGACCCCGCCAGGGCAGGATAATCAGTTATAAAACAGTTATAAAGAGCTGGATGGAATGCAGCGCATGTCCTTGATTACTTTCTCCATGTCACTTTCGCATATGAACCCTGATTTCACACTGAGGATTATGAACAAACACACCCCGCCCTTCCCCTCCCCTCCCCTCCGGNAGAAAGAATTTATTTTTTCTTAGATCTCTCTCTGCTGTTGTACAGGTCACTGACCAGTTCACAGCGTGGGAAGGTGCTCTGGGATTTGTTCTGCTGGACCAGCCTCACCCACATACCCCTCCTCTCCCAAGAAAAAAGTCTTTGCCATAAAAAATTGTTATAAAAAGGGTCCTGAATTCATTTTACTTCTCAAAACTTTCTATTTTGCAATATGTATGTTCTCATTGTTTCTCCATGGAAGAGCCATGCTGACCACACTGATTGTATGATGGTCATTTACATTTTCATTTCAACATCAATGAGACATCTTACGTTTTGGACTTGGCACAACTTATCTTTTTTTACACATCCAATTTTTTTCCCCCATTATCTGCAGTGCTGTGTCCAGCTCTGGGCTCCCCAGCACAGGGAAGACAAGGAGCTACTGGAGAGACCCCAGCAGAGACCATGGGGGTGGTTTGGGGTCTGTGATGTGCAGAGACTGTGGGAGCTGGGCTTGGCTGGTCTGGAGAGGAAAAGACGAGAGGGGATCTCATAATCCATATAAACATCCCAGAGAGGACGGTGCCAGACTTTCCAGCGGTGCCCAGCGACAGAATGAGGAGCAA